>VYZP01021282.1:0-36857 GCA_013400635.1 Hypocryptadius cinnamomeus
GAAGAGAGCTTACTAACACTCTATACGGAGTCCAAGTGATACACTAATGCAGTACAGGGTCTGAAAAAACATAAAAGCTAAAATCTTAAGGCATCAATAAGCCAAAGTCATCTCTGCAGCCCACTGTTTACAGATGTCAGTGCCTCTTGCTGTGGACAGAGAAGAGGACTTTGAGGCAGCCAGGATAATAACAGCCCAGTCTAGTGCTTTATCTGTAAGAATGGAAAACAGAAGGTACAAGACCAAATGGGAATGACCTCTGAGGCCAAAGAGAAAGATGATGGTGGAGTGCCTAAAGATAAATGAGCTTTCTTTCCTTCTTTCATTATATGGTTGTGCTCACACTGGGAGATTGCATGTAAGACCACTGAAAAAACTCACTTATGTCCACAATTCCACAAGAGACATGAGTGGGACCTTTCTGAGTGGTAACTAACTAGGAAAGAGAGGCATAAGTGAGGAGATCTAAATAAGCAATTTCAACTCTGATGCTCAGTGAGCACCTTCAGCTTGAGCCCGCCTTGGGTGCTGAAGTCCCTCAGAGTACTGCCTAAACTTCTCAGACAATTCAAAGCTAGTGGCAGCTACCTAGTACCAACTGAGCAGTGCTTCCAGGGTGGCTTATTCTCTCTGATGTAGCAGCTGCAGACAACAGTAAGACATGCCCTTTGCCTTCTCACATGGATGAGCAAACACAGTCCTTGGAAGCAGCAGGGCAGGGGGCTGAGTGTAATCACACCAGCCATCCTCAGCTGTGCCAGCCCCACCAGTAAACCAGAGCCCATAATGCTGCCTGTGAGGAAACAGCACCTTTTTACTGAAACATGACTTCTTGTGAGCTCACTTTGTGGATTAATCCCTTCTTATAACAGAAGAAGGCCCTTATATTGATGACCAAGTTTTTGTTCTAGATGCAAAAGTTCTCAAGACACCAACTTCTAGCCTTTAGATCAAATGGTAGGAAAAGAAAATAATTAATTCCCATAATTTCTGCTGTTTATTTCTAAAAGCAATAGTTTCAAAAAAACTGTTCTTCAGTGAAAAGTAAGTTACAGCAGATTTCGATTTGTGAATGTCTTAGCTCGCTCTCTCTCAGAGGAGAGGGTTTTTTGCATTCCTGTATTTATAAAACAAAATGCACTGATGAGCCAAGAGGCTTAAAACATACAAAAGAATACAGATTTTTTTCTGTTTTTCTCTTTGAAGAAGTATTATCTTCTTCAAGAAGCTTCTAGCTAACACACTGGTCACAGTTGCATTCCATTTTCCACACGCTCTCGTCTATTCTAGCATTCAGTGTTCACTTAACTTCCTTAAACAAATGGAATTCTTTTTATGGAAAGACTGAAGGTTCTTCTGTATTGATTAGTAAGTCCGTTAAATTGGAAATTCTTCTGCCAACTGACCTCATTTTAAATCCAAGGCATGGAGGTTTTGCTTCATCTTTCACCACTGTTTATTTAAGAATGGCTTATTCTGTTAGTTCCACTGAGGCTTTCTTGTCTAACTCCAGTGAAAGTGAGAAAAAACCCCACAGGTTTACTGAGTCTGAAGACTTGTGCAAACAATGCAACCCTAGATGAGGATTCATGCCATTTATAACTATACATCTATAAATGTATACACACAGAGAGAAAAATATGCACAGCAAGCTTTTAAAAAGGGCTGGGGTAAAATTGCATTTCAGTAAAGTCCAGGTTAAAAAAACCTAACTTAGTAAAACTTGATAATATAAGCTGATAATATTCAGCTTTAGTATTTTCATTATTATACATATTTTGAAAAGAATTTTCAGAAGGTCTGATAATTAAAGACCCTATAGACCCCCTGCATGCAAGCCCCAGACCAACTCATGCTTCTCTCCTATGTATGACTTGGGACATTCATAGGTTTGCCACTGTTATGCAGACATCTTCATACAGCTACTGATATCCCTTATTGTTTAAAAACCATAGAAATGTTTCTAAGAAGGATGCTTTCTGGTGGCATGCTCAGTTATGTCGTTTCTCTCACTGTTCTTTAAGAATCTAGCTTGTTCAATGTGTTGGCTCAGGTTGAAAAGCTGGTTTAAGAGTACTTCCTTTCACCACCTTTGGCTGCTCACCACTATTGCTGAACAGCAGGTCACTGCCCCCTCAGCAGTGCTGAAGCAACAGTTACATCACTGAAATAACCTAAGAGCTATTTTCAGAAAACTTTATGTATTAGTGGTTTTTTGGGGTTTTTTTGGGGGTTTTTTTGTTAGGTTTTTAAACCCAGTTTGGTGACTGGCTTACCTCCATAGAATTAAACCAGCACAGATGAGGAAGTGAGAGGTTAGAGCTATGAGGCAAGAATAAGCAGCAAATGCAGGAACCTCTTAAATCAGCTGCCACCTGAAAAAAAGTTCCTATAGCTACATCGTTGTGTGATGTGCTGGGGGAGTAGAAGAGTATTTTTATGAATATAACTGCAGTGATTCATGTGTTTGGTGTTCTGGAATGTGTTGAGCATATGGTATTGCAGGCTTTATGTAAGTGACCTTGCAAGTTTTTATTTTTAAATCTATTATGGAGCAACTAATGAATAGGTTCTGATTTCTCCTTCCTACTGGGATAAATCCTGAACTTCTGGTAAGCATACTCTTTGGGGCAGAACCCACAACTGTTCCTGTTGGACTAGCATTTCTTTCATCCCAACAGAAAGAGGAGCTTTCCACATCTCCTAGGAGATTTTTGCTCTTAGCATATGTTATGTTGTTGTTTTGTTGGGTTTTTTTTTTTTTCTTGTGGGAAGAAATTATGTGAGCCATGTTAGCAATAAAGCGATATACTGTATACAAAGTCTTTTTCCAACAGCACAAATAAACTAGGAATCATCCTACTGTTCTTGTTCCTTGACAGCTATAAGACTGGGATGATATCAGTGAGTGACAGGTTACCAGGGAGCATTACTCACCCCAGAAAGCCCCTCACCCTTGGTGCTGTGCTGGTGGATAACTCCACTGTGGTCTTTTGGCCTGGCCTCCTGTGGATGATGTGAGGGAGAAATGAACTTGGTCTGGATTTATCACTTAGCTTGTTGACCAGCTCAATAAAACTCTCACACCCAGGCCACAGTTTTTACACAGTGAAAGGGCTGACACCTACGGCCCAGCCTAATCTTTCTTCTGAGTTTTAGTTTAGCAGCAGATACCCAGTGTGCCATGGCACGAAGCATGGGGACCATAAAGGTGCTAATGCTAATGACATATTGTAGGGAAATACATTTCCTCTGTATTGCACTGAAATTTCTTGACTAGGTGCTTAATGATTATGTACTGTGCTTAACTGGCTTATAAACAATGTCCTAAAAGTGTGATAATGGTATTTTTTCATTACAAATAGTTAATTCTAAATATTACATCAAATGGTGTTGATGTCTTTTAAGTAAAAGGCCTCAATTAGCACTTTGTGGAGTTCAGGTCTGCCTTTGGTGACACATATGGTCTGCTGGGCCTCAGATGCAGAAATTGATCAGAATAGCTCTTTCAAACTAATTATTCTGCTGAGCCATTCTTCAGGCACTCACCCAAAATGTAAATGAGCATGTTCCAGAATAATTACTCACAAAGCAGGGTAAATATCCCAAAATGAAATAATTTCTGTTCCAAATTAGGCTCTCTTTATAGAGGAGTCATTTGATGATATTGGAATAGCAAGGAAGTATGGAGAGTGTGTGAAGATTTTGATTACTCATATAATTCTGCTGTCAGTAACTTCTCTAAAAAGGAATAGATTTCTACATTTGTAAAACCATTGGGAGTGCGTGAGGTTGCTACAAGCACATCTACAAAGCTAGATGGTTATGTCAGATATATTTGTACCAAGTAAAAAATAAATTGAGTTTCCAGTTTGCATATTTACTATGGAGATAAGGCTTTTTTAATAGTTTGAGTACAGCACATCCAATGTAATGAACTAGTTTACTTGCTTGAATGATAAATTGACTAAGGCCCCATTTAGTTGAACGTTTATTTTTGTGGCAGAGTGTGTTCCCATGTCATATCTCCCTATCCGTATGCTCTCCCATTGTACAGCTGCACAGTGAACCAGGATGAGAAACTGGTAACCCACAAAAACACTCATGAAAATGACACCTTTTTAATCTGTATTAATTCCTCACTCCTCTTTGGGGGCCTTTTTTAGTGCCTTACACAGTTGTACCACACATGGTGCAAAATGGGAAACGAGGGCACACTGGCAATAATGACCCATCTTCCTTCTATTTTGTTGGAGCTTTCCACTGCTTTATGTAAGTGTAGAAAACTATCTGCTGTTAAAGGGGATAATGAATAATTTCCAAATCAAAGATGAGTGAGCGTGTGTGTATATCCAGTGGCTTCACTCAGTCCAAAGGCACAGCTGTGAAACAGGGTCATATTCCTCCATCACCTCTCGGTGCATATACTAATTAGTGTTGTGTTTAAAACTATGTTAGCTTTTTTTTTTTTTTTTCTTATAAGACACCGTGCTAACTTCTCAGTATTCTAGCTTTTTTTCCCAGAGGCCTCTTAGAATTTGATGCAGGTCTCTACAAGTAGCATGGCTGACGTGAAATTATAGCACCACAGTTCTAATTATTTGCATGCAAAATTAAAATGCAAGAAGATAATTATGTCAAAAATGTTCTCTTGTCTAGACAAAACCTTTTAAGGTTGTCAGGATGGGGGAAGGCTTCTGCATTTGTCTCCAAGAAATTCTGTACTCCTACCATGCAGAACGAGAACCCTGAGGACAATGCCTCTGAGACAAGGCAGACCTAATGATTATCCCCACACACGCACTAAGAACATTGTTTTTTGATAGTGTCAGGCTGACTACTCACATGTAAGGCCAGCATGTTCTGGCTTGTGCTGGCTTTACTTCATACCTCATTTTTGCCTCAAAAATGACTGTTGATTATGAATCAGTCTTCTTCAGCCAGGCCAAATATTTTAATTGAGAACCAGTCTAGAAATACATGGATATATCACGTCCAGCCTCACTGTAAATCTAATCTTCAGAGAAGCCTTTAAGTTAGAACAGTCAGCTGTGAAAAGAACCCTGAAAATGTCTTCTCAAAGGCATCTGGCTAATTAAGCAGCTGAAATTCAAGCAGCTATAACCTTAGGAAGTGTTTTGTGAATGTCGGTGCACATCTTTGTGCATGTGCCAAATTTTTGAATGTATAGCTCTTCCATTGCCAGGGATATGAACATGAAAATGTCTAATAAGTAAGCCTTGAGCCAAGCAGAAATGAGACAACCAAAAAATCTGGCTAATCCACGACACTTTTAGATATTTCTCTCCAGAAGACATCAATAAGCCACTATATTTTAGGACCAAGGCTTTTTATCGTTCCTAAAGTGTTAGCAGGAAGACCACAGTAAAAAGCCAGGCCCAATAAATCATTATGAAAAATCGTTAGTGAGCAGACACAGAAGCCAAATTAAAAATAGGACTATCATCACTTTATTAAGAGTCATATTTTTTTAAAGTGCCCACAGGACAGTGCTTCACTTACTTTTGCCATAGGACTGAATCCTGGTTCTGCACAGTTATCCCCAGACAAGCGCAAGCAAACACTTTTACAGATGGCTTTATTTTAATATGTACACATACCCTGAACAGCAGAAACTGTAATGCCATGTCTTGTGACATGCATGCTGTCCACAAGCTTAAGCAGAGTGCCCAGGAATGCGAGCACAGGCTGTGCAGTTACTGCCATGGCTGTGAGATAGCGTGAACCGGGTCAGTGATGGGTGGCTGCGGTCCAGGGGACAGGGTCACACACCTGACGTGTGCACGTGGCCCTTGAAGGGGGCATCCCGGGGCACTGTGTGTCACATGCTGGAGGTGCTGCTGGTCTGTGAGAGCCCCTGTGGAGGCACAAAGACAACTGAGTAACTAAATCATTGGCTCCTTTCCAACTAATGAACACCAAACGCCAGCTGCAGCCTGAAGTAGGAGAGTAACCATGGCACTGTCCTCTACGTGCATCATGTTGGCTTGTCCAGGCAAAACATTATCTGTGTACAAACACAGGGCTGACAATTTCTGACCTTTAAGTCATACCAGAAGACTTTGGTCCTGCTCTGTCTTGATGTAGGGAGTTCTGGAAGGGAAAAGATAACCCTCTGGCCACATGGCACTTTGACAGCATGGACTTTTTAACAGCTGTCTGAATGTGACCCAAAGTGATGAGACAATAGATTATCTAGAAAAGAGGACTCCATTCAGAACCGAATGACGTAGAATTTAAAGTTAAATTCCTCCTGTGAGGATGAGACATCAGTAATAGTAGACAAAAAGACTGAGATTATACCTAGGAATCAATGATTTCCCAGACAGATGGTGGGGCTGGAAGACAGGAGTATTAATTGCTCTTGTTTTTTTGGTGGCCATCTAACCTGTTTCTTGCAACAATAAGTGGGTCTTACTGTTATCTCGTATATGCTGTGCTATTCATTTCACAAAACTGGTCAATAGTAAACATTGTAGAAACTTCCTGCTCTATGATAGGAGTCACAAGGAGGAAATATTACAAGTTGGGCTAAGCTGTGAGATAGGATTTAGGGATCAGAACCCCCAAAATTTCAAATGTATATGACCAAGCCTGTAATTTTAGATTGCCATTTAGGTACTGCCTTGACTTGAAAGCATGGAGTGCTTTGTTCCTGTTTCCAGTACAATTTCTATATGTCAACCAATGGTTATTTTATTTAAAACACTAAACTAAAGCTAGGAAGGGACTGGAATCCACAAATACTCTCTTGTGCCTTCAACAATAGGACAAAGAGTAATTCTTCTGTCTGTATTACATACTTGTCTCTAGTCTTCCACTTCTGCAGTGGGCCCTGCTTCACCCTCCACAGTGGGGTGAAGGAAAGGAAGATTGTGGTCTTTATGGAGACCAGGAGCAAAAACCTCTGAAAAAAAACCCTGAAGTAATCTGACAGAATCACAACTTGGCTCAGGGAGCTGAGAAAGGATAGACTTTTCTTCCCCGCTACCCTCACACACATTTCGTAGGACAAAAGTCTTCCTAGTCTGAACCCCAAGCAACTAGTGGGAAAGGCTAGGGGAGGAGTTGGGCTGTAGAAATGAGTGCAGTTCACTTGCCTAGACAAACACATAAAAATGAAATGGGAGAGTCAACTGTGCTGATAGAAAGGCCGTAGAGAAATCCAGAAATACTGGTATGATAGCAGGATTTTCCCAGCATTAACTGTCCCCAAGCAGGTATGTCATAACAAAAATCAGGTGAAAGATTAACTCCATCAAAAGCTGAAGCAGGGGAAAAGTTCTATGACACAATAATCTCAGAAATTCTGCCTACTAGCACTTGCATTGAAAAGAAAAAGGAAAAATATGAGCTTGGGATGCTCAAGACATACCATCATTTGACTACCTTTGAATTTTCTTTATCCCTTCACTTCAATCCTGTTGGAGTAGGTGAGACACAAACTTCCTTGGATTCCATGAGGAGAGAAGATGTCTCAAGTGTTTGTGCTGCTTGCATGGGGGAGCATATGGTAAGGTGGAGAGCTGGAGCACAGCCACCTGAGGAGTACTTTTGCAGGTGCTGTACAAGCAGTATCACATCACTGCCAGAGAAGCACATGCCTCAGGGCAGTCTAGTTCAGGCCCTTTACCCACAGTCCCTTCCATCAGCCTTCTTTCCTTCCCCTTCACGGGGTATGAAGAGCCCTGGGTCTGCAGGGATGACCTCAAAGGGGAGTCTGGAGATGATATCAATTTGTGTTGCTTCTGCTTTTTCTCACAGCTGTTGTGCCTTGTTCCTCTGCTTGCTTCCAAGCCAACAGCAGCTTCACCTGTTGTCAGCATTAAGGCTCTCAAGCTCTTTAAGCTCTTTGCTGAAAGATGCTCCCCAAGTGTCAGATCCAATTGTGCCTAAGCCACACTAGTGAAGGTGCAACCCCAATAATAGTACAGAAATTATACTGAAGTGATAAATACTTGAATGATTAATCATTAGTCATATGATTTGCTCTGATAAACTAAACTAGAATAGCACTGCTATCTTGATTCAGGCTCTGAAAGGAAGTAAGCTGATTGCTGCAGCATCCAAAGGCTGGCAGCTGCCCAATGTCCAGCCCTCCCTGGGTTTCAGGGGGCTCTGTCCATTTGTCCTGCCTTCTGACTGCATTGCTGACACCTCGGTACAACCATTTCCTGGGATTTCCTGGAGACAGACCCTAGGAACTGTCATTTCTAGACTGTAAGGTAACCCAGTGTCCAATGAAACCTGGAACCAAACAGTCTCAGTAGTAATGTGTTTGCTAACAGTTCTCCAAACAGTATTACTGCAGGTATTTTTTCTGTACACTGTGCTATCAGTGGGCATCTCCCACAAAGCCAATAGAGACCTGGTAAGTGCAATGACTGTGCTAATGACTGATCAATGGAAGTGAGAAACAAGTTATAATGGCACCACCCTTTCAGAAAACAGCAGCAGGAAATATGGCTGTTGCTCTCTGACACTTCACTGTGTGGATCCTGCTATCTACTGAGATTGGTAGGGAACTGAATCACATCATTAGCTGGACTACAAGTCCACCTCTTACTTCACTAGTTGCAGCAGCCCCAAGTCTCAAACTTCTGTGAAAACAAGGGGAGATCCTTGAGGGCTAAGTAGTGAGCAGTTAAAATGCTGTAATGCACATATGTATTTAAATATGTATGTGTATGTATGAAAATGTGCCTGTGGTAGGGACAATTATATCAGCACAGTAACAGGAAAATAGATGGCCTTTATTGTTTGAGTACAAGCAGTCCTTTAAGTAATAGCACAGTTGTGTAACAGCATGGAAATTTAAAGCTGAGCTCTGTTTGCTCTAGCCAATGCAAGGCTGGCACCCTGTCAGTTCTGACTCAAGCAGTACATTGTAACACTTCAGCCCTATTGAGCTGTGCGTCACAAGGAGAATTATTTTGTACTCCCCTCTCTTACTTATAGACATAGCAGAGCACAAGCAGCAGAATGGATTTTTTTTTTTTTTTTTTTCTGGTGAGTTGTGGGTTTTTATTTGCTTCCACTGGGATGCTTGTAATAGGATGACTGCCAGATTGGCTTTCTTACAAAATCACCTTACCTGAGTAACAGTGCTGTTTCTAGACAGGAAATATGCTTTACACAGTACTGTCTGCTGTAAGCATTGGTGAGGTAATGAGGTCATAGAAATAAAAAAAGTTAGAGATTTAAGGATTTTCATTTCACTGTTGACCAATGTGAAGAACATAACTCCCCTTGCTTTTCTCTCTACTTTTCTGCAGAGATCTGCAGTCACTCTTAGTGAAGACCACTGGACAAACAATAGAACTGAAGCAGCTGTGATTTCATCCTCATTTTACCTCTGTGCAGTATTATTGCCCAGTCCTTTAAAAAGCTCTGTGGTAGTCCAAAACTTGTAACACTAGCAGTTTACACTGTTGCATTTCGGTTTTTTTTTTGTCAGATTCTATTTAAATCTTTATTTTCAGAATTAGCAAGCATCTCATGTTAACTTTTGTCCTGAATAGCAAATGTTTTTTATTCATTCATGTATTGTCATAATTTTGAAATCTCTTTTCCTCTCTTATGTTGTGACATACAATACTCATGTATGTCATAACTCGCTGCTTAATCTGGTGTTCAGTTCAGAAAACAGTTAACCCTTTTTCCCCCTCCAGAGTAGCTGAGTAGGTATCCTCCTTTCTTCTCCCCTTGTTCTGACAAAGGCTCTTTCTCTCTCTCCCATCAATGTAGATCCCTTCTCTGCTAGATGGGAAGAAGAAGACGGGATGAAAAAGATGGGAATGAAAGAAAAACTTTGTGACTTCTCTCTTGCTTAAGTGCTTGAAGCAACATTCCGTGGGTAGTGATTTCTGTAACCCTGTGTAATTATTCACCAAGTTCCACTTCACCTAGGGAAATCTTCCAAGCAGCACCAGAAGGAGACATGCCAAACTACAGAGCTTGTCATGGGCATCAAGAAACAAGCAGTCTTATCCAAAAGTACTTTTGACTAAATGTTAGCCTCCTTCTGTTTTTAAATTCATTATGCTTCATTGCACACATTCATACAGAAATCTTATTCTCTGAAGGCCTGAAATCTTAAATCTCCTTAAAGCAGACCTACATGCAAAAGGGACAGGTGTTACCTTTGACAGTGGAATTTCTGGATCGTTTGGGTGCTTTACATATTTTTGTGCAAGCTTTACAACTACAAAGGAGGTTACACTCTACTTCAGGTTGTCAACAGTACAGAAGAAAAACAAGGCTAAGAAAAACCCCATAGTTTTCAGTACTTTGGAAAACACTGAAAGAATTGGACATTTTCAGTGTGCCATACCGTTTTTGAATATTGTGCTGATGCACTGCTCTACAGTCCCAAGTAAGTAATACTGCAGGTAAATGATGCCAGAAATCAAAGTCAGATTTCTTACGGGTATGTTTGATAAACATGGATTGTTTGCAATACCAGTCCCACAGAATTATGTTTCAGAGGATATTTTAAAAACTGACTTTAAATCATTTAAAAGTGCTAGTTACCATCTGTGGTAATATGCAAGAGTCTCTCAGTCACAAAACAGGCTGAAACTTATTAAGATTTCAGTATATTGACTTCAGCTGAAGACTGTTTGAATCTTGGCTTTGACTTGCTTTTAGAAATAGATTTAGCTGGGAAGTGGCCATTGTCCCAGCTGCACACTGCTCAAAGTTCAGCCATAATAACAAAGAAATTTAAATGGGATTGACATCCAATCCTCTAGTGCTGTAATTTCCAGCATGATATATAACTGTATGATGAGTATTCACATGCCCCCACTGATGCCTACCAGTTTCTGTTTATGGCTGTAGGACAAATTGTAAACAGAGGTAATTCAGACATCTGTCCTTCTCAGCCCCTGCTGGGAGATGGGTGGGATAGTTGTGAGTGCTGCCTCAACTCTCCCAGATAAACTGGCCACTGAGCACAAGCCTGAGCCTTCTTAGAAATTGTGTTGTAAATTTATTGGAGCTGCAGGTGTCCATGTGCGTGTCTAGAAGCTCCATTCAGAGATTATGAGTTCCCAGACAAGCAGGTAGGTAAGTCCTAGCTGGACTGAGATTAGAGCTGGCAGTATATTTCAGAGGCCTAATTGGTACAATCATTGCAACAAAGATGCTGATATTAAAACAAAACAAACCCCCAAAAAACCAAGCAGAAAACTAAGAAAAAAAACAGTGAAATATTTGACAACAACTGATGGTGCAGGTGTCTCAGGTGCTTCTCCTGCTTCTTTTTCCTTTTCCTAGAGAGTCCTGTTAAGGCTGTAAGATAGCTCTGGGCTATGTCCTTTCAAATCACACCTACCAGTCATTCCTTCCTCACTTACTCATTGTCTCATCACTCATCTGCTCCCATCTATCCATTTGCTAATGTCAGTCACTACCTACTTAAAAATTATCTTTCATCCACTTACTTAATGAAAGATTCAGATAGCTCAAGGAGTTTCATTTTCTGTTTTAAACTTATTTTTCCTGCATTCTGGAAGACTTCCTCTCAGAAGTTAATGTGCAGAAACCTGTGGAACTTGGAGGGAGCTTACACCTCACACAGTTTTCACTCCCCAGAAATGCCTCAGGGTGCAGAGCTTTTGACCTTCTCTATTTTCCTCCCTGTTGCCATTGGAACATAAGAAACTCCATAGGAGCAGGATGAACTTCTCTGCTTCCACGAGAAGCACTCGAGAATTTCTCACTCACCACATTTACAAAGCATGTGCTGAGCTCTCAAATGCACCAGACTCAATTTGTCACTAAGGCTAGTCACAAAAATAAATCACAACAATTTTTATTAATCATGTTTGAGCTTTCTGCAGTGTACCCTCCTCTAAATTATTTTGTAAGCAAACCCCCAAACCTTCAAAATGAAACTTTTTAGACTTTGAAATCTGACATCAACATTTTTGATGATGAGGGTTCCAAATTATCTCTTATCACAAAAAAATTTCTAGTACTCAACTTACTCCACAGTTCCAAAACTTTAGATAATATTTCAGTTTACAGAGCTCTGTAAATTTATGCTTCTCTTTAACATTATACATTTCCCTTAGATATAGAAGATTGTCCAGTTTTTATTAGAAGTTTCCTAGCCATCATCACTATGAAGAATGCCCAATGCTTTTAAATAGACATAAATACAAAGAACTACATATTTATCACAAGTAAAATTTGATGTTTAAGCCAATCTCATTCATTTCTTCCTTGATTCTTGACTGCTGTGTTTGGAAACACTACATAAAAAACTCATTAAAATTTTACATTTTTCTTCTAACAGCCTTGAAATGTAACTTTTTTTCTTTTTTTCTGGTTCTAAGTAAAAAAACCCTTTCAAATCTGTGAAAATCTCAGTTGTAACTCACCTTTCTTCACCTCCATTCCTAGTGAGTTTAAAAATGATTTTTCATATCTTGCTTTCAGAGAGCTTACCTGAATAAAATAAACAGGTCAGTAAAAATATCATTTGACAGCATATTTGAGCTCAAGAGAAATTTTCTTGGCAATTTATGGAAGTGAGAGACAATCTTCTGATAATTTTATTTTGCTTTGCGTATAAGGACTGCAGTAATGTACCAGAAGCTAGAAAACCACAGGCTGAAAATTTAAGGCATTGAAAATCTTGAGTGAAATCCATCAGACGCTGTCAAAGAGCCTCTAGCAGACAATGTCACGGGAGCCATGTAGGAGGCTGCGCAGGGTGGGGAGCAGCATCCATCTGACCCTGAGCTCAGCACCTCTCTGGGCTCAGGCAGCAGGGAGGGAGGTCATTTTTAGCTCTCCAAGGGAGCTCCTGGCTGCTGGGGAGAGCTGGAGCAGGAGCCTTGGCTCTGCTCCCTGGCTGGACTCGCACACAATGAGCCCAGAGGGCTCTGCCAGCTCCCTGCTGGTGTCTGGCTGCTGGCTGGCAGATGTAAACAGCTCCTTAGCTGGAGGGCGACCATGGTGTTCAAAGCCAACACACATACACACACAATGAATATTTTTACTCCCTCATATAAATTGTTAGACATTTGCTGCCAATTATTTGCTAGAAGTTAAGGCTTGAAAGCTTTCTGCAGTCCTTTCCTAGCTTTATTCCTCCCCCCATTAAAAAAAAAAAAAGTTATCAATCTTGTTTTGACTCTGAGTATTTCACAGATATTAAGGTAATATCTGGCTGCTGGTACTTTGTTTAAATGACAGGAAGAAAATTTTTGTTCCTCCAGGCAAATGTTCTACCTCTCACATATGTTCTTTTAGCAAAAGCGGACCTGATCCCCAAAAGACAGGAGCTGTTCTAACCTACCTTATCTTGGCCCTCAGGACGAGCATGGCTGACATTTTGCTGCTACCAGGAGTCTTGCCTGAGACAAGAACTGCAGGAATAGGCCAAAGTTTGTCCAAAAAGCCAAGAGACAAATACACTCCTTTGGCATCTCTTTTGAGGCCAAAGGGCATTAAGCACTACATGAAATCCAAAGTGCTGATTGATATTTTGCTGCTTGTACAATTGGACATTAGCAGGGACAGGAATCTGGCACTCAGTTTCCACTTCCTACAGGAAACAGTGAAGAAACCCTTAATTTAATAAAACATTTCTCACTTAGTACTGCCTTTCCTGGTTGAAAGAATCTCTTACACTCAGTCCTAGAAATACTTTTCTCTAAATACCCTTTCTCTCTAAAATCTAAATTATGATGTTTTGACAGATCTTCTATCTATTTCAGAAATCCAGTGACTCCAAGTTGGCTCTGTCCTTCCTGGCATTCTCACATCATGACAATTACAGAAGTCTTAATGTTTGTTTTCTTTCCTAATTTTGCTGTCAGCATACTGGAATAAGGACAACAGATTTAGAAGGTATACTTAGTATTCTGACATATTAAATACACCTGTTATTTGAAGTTAAGGAGAGTAGGTTTTTGAATCATCAAGTCACTTGTAACATCATATAAATAGTATCTTCATGGTCTGCAGAATTTATTTCAATTCTTATTCATTGTTTGAGGTATTTTTGTTTTGTTTTTGTCTGAGATGGAAGGTGGCCTTTTCATTTTGTTTATAGTACTACTTCTGTGAACTTACTACCAGCCAAGTACTAAAAGTAAAACAACACACAAAACATGTACACAGAGCTTACTGCAGGGAGAATATTTGATTCCAAGTCTGTGCAGACATGGAGAGGAAAAGGGACTAAAATTTGCCCAGTTAGTGTTGTGGCATAATGCTGTACACAGGTGTGCTCCCTAAATGCAGCCTGCCTTGAGGCTGGGTTCAGTTGTCAGCACTCCAAGTGTATATTTTCTCTAAGCAATACTGTATTTGACTTGCATCAATGGCTACTGACCAATGTATTTAATCTTTATCAACTTGTGGTTGGGTTATAGATAAAACTTGCTGCCAAAGTGATCTTCCTACTGCTCCCACATAAATCCATGCCTGTATCTCGTGACTATTCCTGATTTTTATGCTATGACATCATTCATTTTAAACTTGAAGATGCACATTTTACACAAAGAGCGTCTGCTCAGTTTTGCTGCTGAAGTCTGTCACTGCAGCAACAGGGAGCTCCATGAATTCACTGTGAAAAGGAGGGGTTAATACAATGGAATGAAACTCTTTATTAATTTAAGCTCCTGTATCAGTTTCTGGGCCTTTTATACTGCTCAGGCTTTTGCTGCCTGCCAATCGTATCTCTAATTGAAGTTGGAAACATCAGAGGAGATGTCCGTAACCTCAGTAGCATTACTCTCAGCTGGTATGAGTGGAATGTTGGCTCTGCATGGGGAAACCATGGCTCTCCTTGTTAATTCTACTGATAAAGCACTGCATGGAAGCCATGCGTACATCTCATACGTAAATTTGGTGTTGGTTTGTTTGAACTGAAACTATCACAGCTCGGGGATCTTTCATTTGTTTACCAACAAAAATGTAAATAGGGGGATTTGTGGGCCAATGCACAGCAGAAATGTTACATCCTGGTGCAAAATAACTTGCAGAAACTTTTCTTTGCCTTTTCTTCTGTTGTCTGAAGGAAATAAATAAATAAAATAAACCATTTGTTTTTTTCACCAGCTGATTTTCAAAGCACCTCCATATTTAAATGTGACCTATAGCTCTTTAACTAAAATGTACAATTCTTGATTATAAAAGTAAGAAATATAAGAAAATTTATTCAATATTGGTGAAAAATGCTGTCTAAATTCATATCCTTTCTTTGGATGGTGGGTTACTATTTGCTTGTCAGTGACTTCTTAAGAGCTATATACACAGAATTTAACTTCCACTGAAATCACTGTGAGACTACCTTTACTTAATGATTAGGTATTTGCAACATTTGTCTAAGTAATACATTAAATCTCTGCCTATTTTCTGCATGCATATATACATGAGGTTGTGAAATAAATGTTTTCTGGGAATAAACCTGGAGTGACCACACTATTTACAGATCATGAAGCTGCATTTTGTGAGAATGCACAAATAAGAATGTCTGAAATCTATTACACAAATGATGGGCATGTGTTTCAGAGTAGTTTTTTTTTAATGTAGTTTTCTTTTTAATGCTTGCGGTACATCTCTGTCAGCAGGTGGTGCAATGCAAGTGGAAGAACTGAGTTTTGTCTTGCTGAGATCTACTGGGGTTCCAGAACTGGGTATCTGCATTGCATCTACAGAACAGAACATCATATATGATAGACTAGAACAGAATATTTCAGTTGGAAGGGACCTAAATGATCTTCCAGTCCAACTGCCTAAAAAATTCAGGTCTGATCAAATACTAGCCCTTTTATTAAGGGCATTGTCCAAATGCCTCTTAGACACTGACAGGCCTGAGACATCAATCTCCTCTCTAGAAAGCCTGGTCCACAGTTTGACCACCATCTTAGTAAAGACATGCTTCCTAATACTCAACCAAACCTGATGCAGCTTTGAGCCCTTCCCACACATCCTATCCAGGAAGAAGAGCTCAGCACCTCCCTCTCCACCTCCTCTGTGGAGAGCAATAAGGTCACCTATCATCTTCATTTTCTCCAAACTAAACCCGTCCAAAGTCCTCATCCAGTCTTCACTGGACATTCTTTCCAGCCCTTTCACCAGCTTTGCTGTCCTCCACTGGACACATTCAAGGATTTTTACATCCTTCTTAAATTGTGGAGCTCAGAACTACAGATATACTCCTTTTTTGTAGTGACTGGTGATGCTGTGTTTGATGCACTCCAGAATGGGATCTGCCCACTTGGCTGCCTAAGCTCCCTGATAACTCCTACTAAAACCATTGTCAACCAGTACCGCCAGATGCCTTTCTGCAGGGCTGGTCTGCAGCCAGTCTTCTTCAAATTCATACCTCTGTGTGGCATTTCCAATCCTGTGTGCAGAATATGGTGTTTAGACTTGCTCGATTTAATCCTAATTATCATTGTCCAATGATCCAGTCTATCTAGATCCCCTGTAAGAACTCTTGTCCCTCAAGGGAGTCAACAGCACCTGTTTGGTATCATCAGCAAACTTGCTAGCAGTGCATTCAATCCTGAATCCAGGTTGTTGATAAATACATTGAACAGAATTGGTGTCACTGCTACTGACCAGTCACCAGCAGTGTGATGTGGCCTCATTCCCTGCAAGTCCTTGAGCCCTACTCTTCAGCCAGTTCTTCATGCTGCACACTATGAACCCACTCATCCCATAGCTGGACAACTTGCACAGAGAGATGATGTGAAGGACAGTATCAAAGGCCTTATAAAAATCAAGATAAACTACATTCACTACCTTCCATTCATCCAGTAGATGAGTGAGCTCATTAGAGACAGATATCAAATTAGTTAAACAGAACTTTCCTTTTGTGAACCCACATTGCCTTGTGCCTGGTAATTACATTATTATTTATTACATTATTATTTATTTATTTATATTTAATTATTATTATTTATGTAAATGCCTTCTAGTAGTGCCCAGAAGGACAGTGAGGTTTGTGGCCCATGGCACTCACAGTGCAGGCATGGCAGGTGACTGCTGGAGGACCTTCAGCTCACACTTCATGTGAGGTGCCCTGAGTGGTGGCCCTCTGTGTTTCTTCACCCTTTATTACCTCTGCAGGGAAACTGCTCTGAACACCACTGATGTGCTTTGTTGTAAATCACTAACACAGAAGAACAGACAGCATTTTTGTGTTCCTCATCCATTCTGTTACCAGCCTTACAAGGATGTCTGTATATGTGATATAGTCCACAAATTCCCCAAATTATATCAGTGATGACATTGTAATATATAATACTATACCGCTTACAAATAAATGGCATAATACAAAAGCAACATATACAGACACCTAAGTATGTGCATAGTAATAGATTTGCCTTTTCCAGATCTTTTAAAATTAGTATGGAGAAGGTCTTGCTTCTAAAGGAATATTTTTACTTCAATGCAAGGTCTTTCCACTCTGTCCTGAGGAACTGGGTTCTGTTAGGTGGTAAGTACCACTGGAAAGCAGCCCACTGACTTCTTTAAATTAATGACATGAAAATAAGGGGTTTTTGCAAATTGTGTGGTTTATTGTGCTCCAGCAATTGTCCCAAAATACTGCAAAATTTATTATGATAACTAGACAGCAAAAAACCCCAATGAACTTAAAAGATAGATGGACCTGTTTGTTGGAGCTTCAGAAAAAGGCTGTGTGATACGAATGTCAATACTCAATAATTTATGACATTGTAAGGTGATTTTGTTTCAGAGTTCAAATGCTGTTGTTGTATGCCAAAAGTCTTTCAAGATCATGTGTTCAGAAGTCTCTTAACTAGCTGTATATTTCAAGGGGGAGAAGTGGTATCAATTTTCAGAAAAGCTAAAAGAATTTTTAAAAATTACTGTTATTATACCTAGGTTTACTACAAAATATGTACGGCAACTAAGACAAAATATCTGCAAGGCTTAGGTATAATAAAGTAGAGACAAAGATTTATCTATTCTAACATGGATGGAAAGAAATCTATAGACAAGGGAAAATCTGTAATGTAGTAATTGACTTACTGTGGAATGATTCATGTCTCAATTGTGTGTGAAGTACAGATAGCAGATATTCCAGAGCACAGCACACAATGTACCCTGCACTGTAAAATAGCAAGAGTCTTAAAGCCAGAAAAAGCTTGTGAGATAGGCACAAATACTTTAACTCCTGCTATGAATGGGGGAGCATAACCATTCTGGGTTTAAGCTTGCTGTAATAGTAGCTCCCATGTCAGTGGAAACTGATGCCTCTCATGTGATGAGGGGTAATCTTGAAGATGCTGACACATGCCAGGTGACTAGATGCAGAATGTAAAATGTCCCTTACCAGCCTGTGACATTGGTACCCTTTAACTGAATTTCAGTGACATATTTTGTTTTGTATTTTCTCAAATGTATGCATTTTTCCCTTCTAAAATCTACCTCATAGCAACCAAACTAAGTAATTAGCTTTTCTACCAGATGTGAAGAGGAATTTTGATATCACAAAGTGGAAATGCTTATCACAATTCACTTTATCTCTCAATAATTGTCGGTTTTCAGCAAAGAAGGGAGAAGAGAGATAAAACTTTCTCTGATGGTCTCATCTAGTGCATAGCTAAGACATTTTTAAAGAATAATTTAGTAAAATGCTATTTAAAATTATTAGGAATTTAAGTAATGGTGTTAAAATTGCTGCTCAGCTCCAAAGACAGCAAATAAAATCCTGGTAAATCAGCTACAAACTTAGAGGTGGTTTGGAGAACAAGTTTTGGGAAGACATGTCTAGACTTCCTTGTAGAGAGACTTTATCACATGAACCATTATTCAAGACTAGGACCTTGAGCCACCACTGCAGTTTTATTTCAGGACCATTGAAAGTAGTCCAATAAGTTCTCTGTAAAATAAGATATTTTTAAATGATAATTAACAGTAGGTCAAAATTATGCCACTCACAGATTGTGTACGGAAAGACTGAGATATTGTCTGCATCTGGACCTTGGAAACATTTAAACTGCTTACCAAAAACCTTCATCATAAAAGACATAGGTCATTCTGCAAATAAAATTAAAGTGTTAAAACAGATAGATCTGATCCTAAAAGTTTGGGGTCACTTCTCTCAGACTCTAGCTTTTTTATTTCTCCAGATGCTAGTTTGAGAGGACAAAATATAAATGCTTACCCACATATTTCAGGTCATTTTAGCTTTCTCTCTCCTCCTTCTCCAATGAAGTTACTTACTTGGTTAACCTACTACCGAGGCCCTCCTGAAGTGACCTCATGTCTGAAATATATACACTTCGAAATACATTAATTTCTCAACAGTTCAGCCTATCCTTGTCATTACTCTATATCACACTTCTTCAGACATGAAACTCATTTTATTTCTGCCAGTTGCCATACTTCTACAGGATTTACTGGTGAGGAACCAGCATTTGGTGATATACATGGGCACCATCTCCTTCTAGATGTATTTGAAAAAGCAGTGGGAAACCAGGTGATTTTCTATTAGCCCTCTGTCTACCTGAATTTCTAGTTTTGTGGATCTGGCACCTTTCAGATGGCAGTTCACTGTGGTGGGGAAGTGAGCACAGTGTTTTGGCTTCTGAGTCCTTCTTTGTGCTCTGCAGTAACCATGGTCCTGCTGCCAGGGGACCATGGCCAAAGTGCTGCTTTTCTGAAAGAAAACTGACAAGCTCCTGCTCGAAGCCTGGAAAAATACTCTCAATAGAGACTGCACCTCAAGTGCACAAAAACATGGAAAGAAAAATTCCTTTCCCAAAGTTCCAGGTCACCAATTCTTGACAACTTATCTTTGTTTTCCCTGATCTTGTCACTCTGCGTAGGTTCTGAACATGCAAATTGTTGTAAGTGAGAATGGGTGAGATGAGCAGGAATCCGTATGTAAGACCCTCAGCAGAAAAATAAATTTACTGAAGTGTTGTCTGTATCTGTGTACTTAAAGGATTAAGTCTTTAGCAGATATGGATTAATATGAAATCTAGTCTTTGAAATCTAGAAACTCTTCCCATTTACACTACACAGGAAATTTGTCCTTGAGCATCTTGTTCCTTTTGTTCTCCTGGATTCTTATTAGTATCTTGCAATTCAATTTTAATAAATTGTAGCAATACACAGTAATCTGACTATAAAAATTGTCAGCATAATTTTTAGCAAAACAAGCCCTTATTTTTGAGATACAGACAACACTTAATACTTGCTGAAGCTGATGGGAGCAAACAACATAGCATGTCATGAAGTAGTCTGCCATTTTTTTAACCAAAATGATCAATTTTATTTTATTTTATACTTACCAAAAGCTGTCTTACATAATTGCCTACTTGGCTTCATGACTCACACCAAGGAAACTGAGAGCACTATTCTTAATAACTAATAAAACTGTGTTGAGCTTCTCACTGATAATGGAATGGGGTTTATGGTGCTTCCCATTCACTATGCATTCCTAAAAGTAACTTTTAAACTGAATCTAAACTGGTAGTATTACATTGCAGGTAAATTTTGAAGTTAAATATATGTATTTGGACAGTACTGCCATTTTTTTTCTAGTTATAAATTTAGAAACACAGGATGTCCTATGCTTTGTATAAATCTTATTAGTTATGAAGTTGCTGGAAAACTGGCTTAAATCCACAGCTTCTAGGTAACAAATAGTTCTCACTTTGCTTCTAGGTAACAAATAATTCTCACTTTGTTTTTCCACGTATAAAGGAATATAATTTGTGCCATCTGTTTCAGCGATTAATTTATTTTTCAGTAACTTCAGCTGTTGTCTGCAGTGACTTTAGTTACAGCTTTAAAAACTCTCTGATTGGACTTGTCAGTAAGGTATGGTAGGTTTTAATTTCTCTGTTTTATTGATGGAACCCATCACTTTTCTACAGCCTTTTTTAATGCCTACAAGAAGAAACTGATAGTTGTACATCAGAAAAGGCAATTAGAACACAATTTCTTGCTTAGGAAAAACCAAAATCCATAAACAGTAATCTTCATACTTCTTTTCCCTTAGGAATTTTTTTTTGTAACTAATGAATTTTGGTGTGTTAGTCTTTGACAGTGTATTCTGAGCTGTTATTTAAAGGTCTGAATTTTTAAAAAGAACTTGTGTTTTCCATTATTTTGATTTGTCTAATGTGAATATCTGAAAAGGTACCTAAGATGTGTTTCCATGGCATAAAGTGTTCAGTGAAAAAACTGTCTTCAGATACTCTTTTCCCCTTTTTATCCTCTTGCCCTGTACTGTGGCATGAGGCTGAAAACATACCCTCACACTGCTGAAAAATTGTTTGTGGCACCACACTGTGAGGTTGAACATGTACTAAAAATCTTGCAGATGAACTGTTTGTAGTGCGAAACCATGGCCCAGAAATCACTTGTTACTCTGGACACTGCAGGTCTTCTTGTTCCAGAATTTGGAAAATCATCCTGCTCTGTTTATTCCACTTCTATGAGTCAGTTAAATCATAGTCTTTGAACTCCTCATACACATCTCCTCATACAGCACCCTTACAGAACTGTTGTTCACTGGATCTTCTTTTCCATTATGGCAGCATTGTTCAGACCTAATAAAAATGTGGAGGCATTGCAGGCAGGCAAATGCTGTTTTTCCCTTCTGTAACTGTTCTTTGAGGTTGAGGGTGTAGATTCATTCCTCTGAAACGATACAGGCTGTATCTGATCAGAATTTGGCAATTACTTCTGTGCCAAAAAATTGCAGTGTGATCTTTCTATTGTAAATTCTGGTTTTGTTATTTATCTGTCTGTTAGCTGTGGGTGAAACTGGAATGAGAAAAGTGAGGATTTTTATTAACAGGGTAAAGAGGCAGGAGTTGGACAATCAAATTCGTGCACCTCAATACAGGAGGAAAAAATTGCATACTGTGGCATCCTGTGCTAGAAGGAAACCTGTTATGTCTGTAGCTCTCCTGGTAAATTCAAGCTTAATTAAATATTTCTGGAGAGTCATTCACTGTCAAATGCTTCCACTGGGAGCCCAAATGCATGAGGAATTACATAGCACTTTTGTCAAAAGATAATACATGGGGCACTAATTGGTCTATGGCAGTGACAATCATAACCTTGTCAAAAAATGACCTTTGTTTAAGCAGGATTAAGAGCATATGACTGTGACTGCCCATAAACTATCCACTATCAGAAGTGTTCACAGGCAGACATTCAGAGAAATCATAAATCTTGACTTCTTTTTCTCCATTCAACATGACCAATATTTTAACTTAGACTGTATTTAGTTCTATCCTAGTACAGAACAGGCTAGACTGCAAACTATAGCTACTTGTGGGTCTATGGCTAGTCAAATAATAATTACTTGAAAAGTAAGAAATGCTAATTTCCTGGCACTTATTTTCTTCTCAAGAGAACATAAGATCTTTTTCTATTAAAGAGAGATACTTTGATTCTACCCATAGTCCCAAGGACGTTTTGATAGCAAAAGTCAAATTATTACACTGTATCATTGCTACAAGTTAGAAAATTTCTTAGGTTTTTATTTATGTGGATTGATAGGGTGACTGGAATGAGATTGTTCTTTATGAGAAATAATGAAATAATATTTTAAATCTGACAAAATCATTATTCAAGCAGATGACATATTAGCAATTATTTTAGCAGTTCTTTGATCAACCTACGAGAAATAATCTAGTATGTTCAATTTTATGTACTGTTGATACTTGTGCTATAAATAAGGGATTGCATGTAGGTCACTCAACTGTTTGGTTGTAAAATCGTTTACTTAACATACTGATGTCATTAAATTATTATTCTAGGTCACTGGGTAATCACACTGGGTGATCACTGGGTAATATTTAAAAGAAGGAATCATCCTTTCATGGAATCAGCTTCTAATTCAGCCCATGAATTCCTTTAGTTCCAGATCTATTTTAAGCAAAATGTAAAGGGCTGCAAGTATGTTTGCGTTGCTTACACTCTGTGTGAAATTCATGTAATCATGGAATGGTTTGGGTTGGAAAGGACTTAAAAAATCATCTACTTCCAACAACCCTACCATGATCAGGGATGTCCCCCACTAGACCAGGCTGCTCAGAGCACCAGCCAGCCTGGCCTTGAACATTTGCAGGGATGGGGGTCTGCAGCTTCTCTGAGCAGCCTGTTCCAGCGCCTCACCACACTCATAGTAAAGAAGTTGTTCTTAATATCTAATCTAATTCTACTCTCCTTCAATTTAAAGCCACTGTCCTCTGTCTTATCTCTACAGGCCCTTGTAAAAATCCTCTCTCCAACTTTCAGTATTCATTCAAATATGCATAACTTGTTTTGGCAATCCAATTTCTGGATTCTGACCTGAAGCCTTCTGAAAGCATAAGAAGGGCAGTCAGGTCTCTTGATATTGCATAACAAAAGTGGCATAGGAATGAGTAACTGGGCTGAAGTGCACGTGTTCCCTCTGACCTGTAGCCACACCGCTTCAGGTTAGTCTTATACAAGACTTGCCTTAACAAGCAAGATGTGACAGGCCAGTGCAGAGCTGGGGAGTGAACTATCAAATCACTGTGGCAGTGATTGAAATCAGGGCTAGAACTCACTCCCTGAGTACTACTGCTCCACTTATTTGGGAGAGCAGGAACAGTACATGGGATTAATGTAGTCTTGACTGATGGTTCATAAACTCTTAATGGAATTTATCCTCTTGTTTGTAATAAATGTAATGGGAACAAGAATTCAATATGTCTAATTTGATTAATACTAGGTGAAAAGCATGGCTGTACTAGCCATGAGTGAGTATGAATTCAGTTTCACAATAGCTCAGATTCAGTGGTAAGACTAGTTTCCCATTCTTTTCCTCCTCTCCATCTCAGCTGGCCCTTTTTTGCCCCCAGTTGCTCATTCCCACGCCCTGTCCCCTCCAAAGCAAATGTTATTTGTAATCCAAATCAGTTCAGTGATCCAGTTTAGATTGCAGTTCCACAAACAGTCGTGTTGACACAACTGTGGAGGTGGTACAATGTGGGGAGGCAGGGATGAGTGGTTAGGAACTGCATATTGTGAAATGACAGCTTGAAAGTGATACCTGGAAATGAAAGACTTTTTGCATTAGACCTACGGAACTATTATCACAATTATAAACCAACAAATCAGAACATAAATCTCAGTAGAGAAAGTCAACAAAATAAATCACCTTGTCTTTATACAAACCCTAAAGCTGGGGTGTTTCTGGTAATCTGCCTTTTTCTGCCTTTTGTTCTGCCAAGCTGAAGCAATAGCTGAAATCTTCAAGACTTTCCTGAATTATAAAATGGGTTGCACATGTTGTTGTTGTTTTTGTCCCCACGCTGTCCCCCCACCACCCCCAGTGAGTTTATTTTTAATTTTGAATGTTGTTGTTGAACTCTGTCATTCTAATGCTCATCTAATTCCTCATTCAGTTTTATAGTTAAGCAGTGCTTAGAAACTACCACTGGGGAAAAAGTATGCTGCAGCTATTTGATGTGATCCAGCCTCATACAAAATATAAACTGTCCAAAAGCAGCAGTAAGAGAATTGCAAAGGACCCATTCTCACTCAAACTCAAAATAAAATGTTAAACCCTGTATCTTAGAACAAGTGTTACATCTCATAACCTTTTCCAAACAACATTCAGTATGGTTTACAATGGAGAAAAGTGAGAGTAGGTTTTCTTTGCTGAAAGAACTGAAATGAAGGAAACTCAGAAGAAAGCACGATAAAGCCAGCATCTGTGTAACAGGTACAACAGGTCCTTCCCACATCTCGGCGCTTCTCCGGACAAAGTCCTCCCATTCAGAGGTTTGTAGGTGGACACAAGAGGTTTGTGTGTTAGGCACAAGATGATGTAAAATTGCCTGTAAATGTCTCTGGTTCTCAGCCTCCTGGGCCACACAGTGGGCGAGCCGAGGGTGGCTGGGCGGGGAAGGGGCGCTGGGACCGGGGTGGGCTCGCCTGCCCCAGCGCCGGGTGCTGCCCTCCTGAAACCTGCCCGGCCCCTGCTATGAAAGCCACTTTCTGTCCTGCAGAAAACCTCCCAGTGAGAACACTAAACTATTTCTTCAAGGTAGGGAAGAAACCCTAAACAACTGATTGGCTCTCTACCTACATTTTTTTTAACTTCTTTACCTATGCATAAAATAAGGCAGGAGTGGGCAAAATATTTCTCTTCCCCTTGGGGACTAACATCCCAAAGAAACCCATGAGATTAAAGGGAAAGGTGAGGAATGAGAGACCCACATGTCAAACCCTGCTTTTTAAAATCAGGAATGCAGTGGAAGGAGGAAGGAAGCCGGATCAGTCAGGCTTGAATGAAAATATATTTGCAATAACTTTTGTCCAAAATGTTTTCTGTGATTTTTATAACAATACAGCAGACACCCCTCCTGTCAGGAGGCAATGCAAGGCCTTAAAAATTTATTTTACATTTCTGTTTCCATTGTGGTATGTTTATTGGTTGCAGTAATTTTATGATTGCTTTTCAGTGGCTTGGAGGCATAGAGTATGCTTTATTTCTAGATCAATATCACAACAAATTGCATTCGGCAAACTGTGAAATCTGCTAGGATTTTTCATTGAAATTTCTCGCCTAACCCATGGCAAATGCATTCTGGCAGATTTATTGGATGACATTATCTTCCCTCACCCCATCACTCCTTGACCTGACCCAAAGGCATGGAGAAGCTCCCCTCCCTGCCCATACCCAGGGCTCCCCCTGCCCTGCCCAGGGCCCAGGACCCCATGTCAGCCCCCTGGGACTGTCAGCTCCTGCCCTGGTGTTGTCAGAGCACAGCTCCCTACAGCCCTGCCCTGCTGGCCCCACTGAGTTGGGGTGGGGATGCCCTATATACCTATTACTTAAGCCTAGAGGTGAGAGACACGTCTCCAGGGTTTTCATTACTTGGTGGGATCTCAGCCATGGACTTTTTGGCTGTTGCTTTGCACTGTGCACAGAAGTTCTGTGTGTTTCACAAATGTCACAGGCTATGTGTTCAAGATTTTATCTGTTCCATGTCAGTTTACCTCACACTCTTGGCTAAAAAGAAGCCATGCAACTAAAACGTTGTGAGTGATGAGGGTGCAGAACCTTCTTCTGAATCAGAAAAAATAGCTTTTCAAATGGGAACTGCAAAGTCAGCTCTTACAGATCTGCAATTTCAGGACCCAGGCAGAGAGCTGAATAGACAATAAAATTAGGAAACAACTTTTGAATAACAACTTTTTGTTCTGGATAAAAATTCCAAAGTACTTATTAGACTTTAAGAGCTCTTGATATGTGTGGATTTCATAGTCATGACTAAATTTGTTTTCAAGGCTTTTTTGCACTGCAGGGTTTCCACAGCATGGAAGACAAGTGTTCCTGGTTCTCCAGTCTCTAAGGATGGAGGTCTGTGAGCAGTTTTCCTTCTGACAATATTTTCCTCTCAAGCTGCTTGCTTCCATTCCCTTACTGATATTTATCTCCTCAGCTCTGCCAGTGGCATGCTTGATAAGATTTTACTCAATAGGATCAACAAAATGTCCTAAGCTAAGAAAAATGCTCCAGAAAGGAAAAAAAAGGGTCTTCTCAACACAGATTATTTAACTAATCTGATTTAGAGCATGGCACTGAACACACATTGTCCTGCAACACGGGCACAACTAAGGAGGTGATAGATTGTGGTAAAAGGAGGGAACGAATAGCTGGGGTGAGAAAGGTCTGAAATTTATTAAATTGGTTTTGTCACCAGAGAAAATGAAGTCTGGAACTGCACTACAGACCTTGTCGGAGTAGGGCTGGACAATATGAAGATTAAAAAGTAGTGATAACAGCCAGGGGCTCATCTATATGAGCATCCCACAGGATATGCTGCAGCAGGGAATTTAAACAAACAAAGTGCTGGTAAAACAAAGCTCCTAGGGTTGAAGATATTTTGGTTACAAAATTATAACACATCTATCCTTCAACTGCAAATCATTCTTTTATTTTTCTAGTGGAAAACTAGAACAAGTGTTTATAAAGTGCATCTTTTTGCACCTAGGTTGATTTTGCAAGAAATTTCTGAGAAAGTCTCACAGGAATAAGAATTGAGAACAACTGTAAGATTTTGAAACTTTACAGGGAAAGTATTACCTTGGCTTGGACAAGAAGAGTTTTGCTTGGTATGTGTAGGTGTATGCTCTTGATGCATTAGCAGACTCTTCTAAATCTATGGTGTTTTCAGCTCAGGTGCTGATTAAGAGCTTAGACCTTTTGATTACTTTATAAACAGTCAAGGCAGTTTAAGATGTCTGCACCTGCCATGTGGTTTGGAGGTGGAGCCATCAGTGCAGGTGTTGTGGGCAATCTTGAAAGGCTTTGCCAGGCACAGCTCTGCTCGGGTTGCTGTCCATGTGGGTGCCTGTGGCGAGGCAGGGGAAAACACTCCTGAGCTACCCCTGATATCAGCTGAGCTCGGGAGCAAAGACATTCTGCTGAGGATTGGGAACAAATCTCAGAGTGCCTAATTGTAAGCCCCATTTAGAGCCAGAAATTATCACCTCTACCACCTTACAAACCAAATTAGTGATCTAACTTCTGTGCTTCTGTTCTCCCTCCTGGATTATGCCCAGGTGAGACATTACAGGAACTGGACCTCATCAGAGTTTAGGAAATTAGCATACTGAATACTGGGCTTAAACTCAAAAAATTTCCAAAGGTATTTGAAATGATTTTAAGTAAACCAGAAAGAAAATTCTTTAAATAATAGTGATACTATTATTAGCTTTGCCAATGGTAAAGTACATTCACTTCTCAACACTTGCTCTGAGCAACCACAGCCTCTAATAGACCACAAAATTGTCAACTGCTAGCAGAAAAGGAGATTAAAATGCATACTGATTTGCAGTAATTTATTATTGGTCCTTCTAGGAAAAAGCACAGAATACTTCTGTTGCTAATAAAGTTATACTGAAATGGGATTCCATGGGATTCTGCTATCGTTCAAATAATATTATACACGCTCTTAATAACCTTGCACTGCTAATAACCTTCTACTGTTAATCTTCGTATAATATGAAACTGCAAATTAAGAAGTCTTTTCATGTACAGGGGCAGAGCTTCATTTAAAGACCTTGATGGTGTAAGAAACAGACTGAAATAAATCCACATTTCAAACAGTCAGCTAATGGATGTGAAGATAAATAAGGACTTGAGAAGACAGAAGCAGTGCAATGTCAAATCTATATTTTGCAGTTTCTTACAGAAACTATTCCTGTTAAAGTAGGAATGTACCAATACATGAGTGTTTTCTGCCAACTAAGAAATGTTAATGGTAAAAATTATCAATGAGGTTGAAAAAGTAAAATTTCTTTATATTTGGTCAGACAGAAAATTAAGATTAATGGATTTGGATTAATCCCATATTCAACTTTGGAAATCTAGTAGCTTGGCAATACTAAATATTCTATTCACTTCTTATTTTTATATTAAGTTACAAGCCAAGAGTTATGCTGATTTTATAAACATTGTTTGTTCTTATTTTAATTTACTATTTGTGCTTATCATAGTTTGACTTTGATTAAATTAAAATCAGACCATGGTATTGATGACTTTGATTCTAAGTTCTTCCTGTAACATTTTTTTCCTAAGAGGAACAGTCTGTTTTTTTTGATAGAGTAATTGAAATTCACTGAAATAATAAAGCTTACTCTTTAGCATATCCAGTTGGTGTACCCCTGCCACACAGTTGGACAGATCGCAGCACTGGCAAAAACATTTTTCTGGCAGCAATCCTTTCATAAACAAAAAAGGCTTTCTTTCATTATTTTTCAGGGGTTGGGGCTGTTTAACACCAAAAGAACCCCACCCTGGTTTTGAAACACAAGCATGATTTAGAGCCAGGTGATTAAAAATGTATTTTTCATTATTCCATGATTAATAAAAAATTGAATTTCCTCCTTCAAACCCTGCTGTTATGCCTCTAGCCCATCTCAGCCACACACTACCACCAGTGTTTTCATAAAATGTTATTGTACTCTTCAATGCAGGTATCCCAAGGCTGACACCGTGGAGCAGGGCAGTGGGCAGAGGACAGTCACACCCTTCTGCAGGTTCTGTCTTGCAGCCAGGATGCCCTCACTGCATGGCCTGGAGGAGTGTTTGTGCTAAATAAGAGGATCAAGGATCAGCTCCTGCTGCTGAAACCAAGTGGCACTGAGATGGTTATTCCCACCTAGCCCAGGCACAGCTCCTCCAGCAGGATGGGTGTCCGTGCCATGGTGATCTCTGCCATGGCCTGGACATCCAAGAGATAATTACCCCTGTTCACCTGGGAATTTCTTTCAGAGTAAGAAGAGCCAGCAATATCCATGGTCAGGGGTCCAATGCTCATGTTCAATTTATAGGCACTTTTATTTAACTTGTTGATGGCCCTTTCTGTCCCCACCCCAGCACAGCCCCTCTGCTCTGCCTAGGCACAGGGTCTGCTCACATCAGCAGGGATGTGGCTTGGATTGTGACTGTTCATGTCTGAGGATATATGAAGCATGGAATTATAGAATCATAAAGGTTGGAAAAGGCCTCTAAGATCATTGTGACTGTTCATAGCCCAAAAATCTACAGATCTCGCAGCCAGGAGGGGAAATACAGGAAGAACATTCAGACAGGGAATGAGCCAAAGCTGAACAGTGAACTGCTGAACAGTGAAAAATGTCCAAATCTGGTTGCAAATCTTGGAAAGTGTGTCATGAATATGGCAGAGAACTTAAAATTTGGGTTCCTGCTTTCCTTTTCTTTTTCTCTGGGTATCCATGTTAAAACACCTGGAGAGTACTCAGGTGATTGCAAATAATTGCAGCAGAAGCGAACAGGAACTGCACTTTGACTTTATGAAACCCTGAAGTCACCACATTCTCTGAAAAATCCATCTGAAAGGCATGTTACATGGGGGAAACAGCATTAGAGGATCTTTTTTCTTTTTTTCAGTGTCTTCATTCACGATATGCAAGAGAAAAATAAAAACCCCACCAAGGTGTCAGGAAGATAAATTCATTAATATTTGTGGAGAACTAGAGCATTACAATGAGAGTACTATGGGAAAACCCATGAGAAAATGAGTGATTCCCTATTCAGTGCTGCATTTGGATGGAGAGCAGTAAATAATGGATAGGGAGCATATTGAGAAGGTCTAAAAAGAAATATTGAACAACTATCCATTCATTGTGCCCTGTTCATCTTTTCCTGATCCTGCTCTCTGCACCTCCCATGAAGTTTGTTGAGTTTTATCTCATCTGATTTTAGTCTATAAAATAAGATATCTAGTCTGTGCTTCCCCTGTAGTCAGTGAAAAGAGAAAGGTACCTTAGGAAGCAATTCATCACACTACCTCTGACACCTGTGTTAAAATGAGGTGATCACTGTCTGGGGTGTCTATCACTTTTCCTGGACACACACTGATGGAGTGCAGAGAAACAATTTGGCTTAGTCTTCCAGAGTTGGGGTGACTTCAGTGTTTAGATTAATCCCTCCCTAAATCTCAATCTGAATGGAACAGTGTGCCATCCCAAAACAGGTAAATCATTTTAACAGCCTTGTTTTCCTTCTGGTTTTCTGTGAATCATGATCTGTTTTGCACTGTGAAGTAAAGGTGCCGAAATTTGCATTAGGTTGTCACTGACAAGATGCTTCAAAGGTGCTATTCGTGGGGCAGCTGGAGAGTGATGGCATGACACCTGATTAGACATAGAACATCTGTTTTTGTTTTCACTGTTTTGACTAGAGAAGAATCCCTCCCTTTCTTTATGTATGTAGAAGGCTTTCTCACTATATGTAGAGGTGTAGTACACTTGTTTCATAGTACACAAAACTGAAAAAATTGAGTGATTTTTGAAAGAAGCTATTTTGCATTAGGAAACAAGTATCCTTTCTTATCCTGGGCAAATTATTTTAATCATTCATATTGCCAATCTGACCTTTGTATTATGCCAGGATGAGGAATCACACATAGTGCACAACCCTGTTAGCAAATCATACACAGCCAATGATGAAATTTTATCTTGTGATTGAATATGTATTTAATTTTAAATCCAAGAGAAAGGGGATAAATAAAAGCTCAAATGAAATTGTTTGGTTGCAACTAGATGGGGGAGAGGTTTTCAGGCATAATCTTAAAAAAAATTATTTATTATCTTTCTGTTATTAAAATGGAGTCTGTGAGAGCTTACCTCTGTATTACAAGGACCAGGTTCCTATGAGCTTCTGAGGACTGGGCTTCTTGAAATGGTGAGTAACTAGCTTAGATTTAAATAATTTTTTGCTTTTCATGAAAATCTTGGTGAGGTCAAATCCAGCTGACTTTTATTTGTTATGCATTCTTTTCTTTTTCCAGGACTGCTATTACAAGGCATCTTTTGTAAGTGAAATTCATTACTGTATTTTTGATGGTTAAATTAAAAAACTTATTTTGAAAGGGCATTTTGTAGGAAAATGCAGAATAAGAGGTTAATTAACAGAAAGCTCAACAATCAATCATCTTCAATTAAAATTTGGCTATAGCTAATGCAGTTACAAGCCTGTGTCAGCCTCTTCACTCCAGGGACGAGTCAAATACATAATGCAAATCCACCCTACTTTTCTCCATAACATTAATATTCATTCTATAAAATTTTCATGGTAGGTGAAGTTCTGCATTTTATTTTCTGACAGCAACTCAAAATAGCAGTTTTATGCTGGTCCTTTCATTTGTTTTCTGTATTTTCTAAACACTCCCGTTTCTTGTATCCCCAATCAGGCAACTACTTTGCCACATGCTTACACCAAGGCCTTCTGCATCCTATAATCAGTATTGAAAACAAACCAATAAACCAAAGAGCTGACCAAAGAAGATAATATGGCTTTAGAAGCCACCTAAATAAAAGTCAAGGTGGCTTCCAAATGCTGTCTCAGATATTAATAAGAATAAATGTGGAATTGCTGAAAAGGTAAATTCCCTACTTTTAGCCATTGCTAAGACATTGCTGGTATTAGACTTCTGCACTGACCTGCAGGAAGTGATCATTTGTAGACTGGGTAACCAAAGCAGAATTTCAATGGACTGATTTAAAAAGTTGCCACTTTCAGTAGTTTAAAAGTTTTATTGGAGGTTGGTGTAGAGCTATGTTAGAACCGGCTACATACACTTCATTTGCTCCAGTGAAAAGCTGGCTTAAATTAGTTTAAGTGGCTTTGCACTGCAGTGGATGAAGAATACTCACATGGTTGGTTCTGCCATAGAAAAGGCATCTCAGAGAGAGGTGATACTAAGCAGCTGTAAAGTAAAACATACTGAAGTCCATGTGCTCTGCAGTGAACATCTCCCCATGTCCCAGGGTACCTAACCACATCAGACAGTCAGCTGAAAAGGCACCTTCTATGTGATAGAATTTGTTTCATATTTTTTTGAAGGTCTGTGAGGTATGTCCTACACGTTAAATGCCCAAAACATGCAATGGCACTCTCTGTATTCTCATCTGTTCACAGGTGTGCAAAAATGAAGACAGCAGCTTCTGTACAATCCCTCCCTCAGCCATTACCATGTGCTTACATTAACATGTGCTTACATTACCTTGCTAATTTATTAAATTTTACCTTGTTCTCATATGCACAATGCAACTTCAGTCTATAAACAGACAACTTCTGGGCAGTCAGTCTGGATAGCACAAAGCCCCAGAGCTACTTCTGTGGGTAATTATGGATAAAAGACACAAAGAACAAACTGAGGAAGCACCAGCTCTGGCCAGAACTGCTCCTTGAACAACCATCAGTGGCTGCAGTACAATTTAATGTGGAATGGTTGCAAGAAACTAGAGAGCTCTGAAATGTTAGTGCTGGATGACACGAGTCAGGATTCAAGGCATCTTCAACGTCTCATAGCATCCAGAAAGGCTCGTGGTCAGACACCTCACCAGCCATCCAAAAATAAGTCACCATGCTGCTACTTGAAAACATGAGGCAAAACAGAGAGCTACATGTTTTTAGGTTTTTTTACGTTTTATTTTGCCTTTAAAAATGTGGTTTGATCCATTCAGTTTGGTTTTTTTTTGGCTTTTGAAAGTACAACAATGGACTCAATGACTATTAGACTTAGGGAGTATATTAGATTAGATTAGTTTTAATAACCCTATAGATACTCATCAATCATATGTTACCTAATACTCTCTTTCTGAAGGGTTGCTTGAAAATCAGATATTTTCATTTACTAGCAAGGTCTGGATTGAAGAGAAATGTCTCATGTACCAACTGAAATTCATGATGCAATGTCTATAAATCAAAACTAAGTAAACAGTTTTGTTTAGTGTGCTGGCAGTTTTCTCCATGCTTCAGGGCCTTAATACTGATTTTTTTTATGCTGACATTTGCTTTGTCCATTGACTATTCTGTCACTATCTGCCAGTTTTCTATAACCACTCATACTGTCCTTTCTGCTATATTTTCCTGGTGTTCTACCCTGTGCTATTTTCTCATTCTCAACACTCCTTCTCTGAAAGCCTTAAGGAAACATCTGAATGAAACCCCAAGGTAAGAATTATTTAACTGCACGGGGTTTTTTGACTCCTGAAAAGCTTTAACATTTCTATAATATATTTGTTTAACTTTCTTCCTCTGTTTTTTCCCCCCCTGCTTTTCAGTTTTTTTCCTGTGTTTCAAACTAGCCCATGTTACGCTGCACTACTTAATGAGCTAAAACATTAGGGCAGATATGTTGAGGACTTTAAGAAATCTGCACTGAATTTAGTGCCTAGGTGAATTATGTTTTTGAGTCATAACCAGGTGAAAGGCAGCAACCTTATTTAATTTGATAAGGATGTCTCCTAAACCATCCAGAAAATGTTCCGTTTTTCGCCATCGCTGAATGTGAAGCGTGTGAACCGTGAAGTACCTTTTATTTTCCTGTTTTGAGCCAAATTATGTTCTGAGTTGCCAAACAGGAGAATCAGTGTACAACTAATATTATTCCAAAGTTGAGTGCTGAGTGACATTTTGAATTATGTATTCCCAGTATTGTCTATAACTACCTTCCAGTCTCTAATTGTGGGTCCCTTTTTGTGCATTTTAAGTAGTTTCTCATCTTGACTGAATTATAATTTTATCTGAACCTTTGCAAGTATGTGTGCTAATTACACAAAAAATCATTCTGTATTCATTTTGAAACTAGAATATGTTTTCAAGAAAATGTTTCCACTCCATAAATGTGAAATTACAACTACTCCTACATTTGCTAGTCAAAAAGATTTTTATTGTTGTTATATATTAGAATATATTTATGAGACACACAAATAAAGTTACGACTTGTTTTCTACATTTTATTGTAGCATTTCTGTCAATAAAACAAAAATAACCTAAAACTATAAAGATAAATTTCTAATACAAGATACAGAATAAAATACAGGGCAAAATTAATAAGATTTTTTTATTTTAGAGCTATTTTAAGGAAATATTTTCAAAAAAAGTCTTTTCCTTTTGCTAATTTATCTTAGCTATGAGATATAATTTCATTTTAATTTTAGATATTTAAACTTATGCCACTCTACTTCTGATTACATACATAATAATAAGTATTATTTTAAAATTAAAGGATCCACGAAGAAAATAGCTTTCTAATTATTTCTTACCTAGTACGGAAAAGGAAGGACAATGAAATACAAATGATCACTTGAAGATTTAAGTGCTTGGTTATTAAATGATTGAAAGTGTAAAGGAAATAACTAATTTTAAAGTAATTTTGAAAAGTTATTCCCCATTATACCATCAATGATCCAGGCACACTGTGATTTACCAATGAAAAATTCAGCATCATATTAGGCAAGAGAAAACCTATGTCAATAGCTGCTACAACATATGAGCACTGGTTTTCAGGAGAGAGAACTTGGTGCAAGATGGGTAAAGCATTGTTTTGAATAATTCACAAGTTTTTAAACTTTATTACAGTTATTCAGAGCCAAAACAATAAGCCTGACTCCTAACTTGGCTAATCCTATAATAAAATTCTGATATGTCAATGCTAAAGAATACTCTCCTGGCAACAGATATGCTAGACAGAGGAATAACCAGTATAATTAGAAGCTCAATATTGATTTGAGCATAGTTTAACACTCAGATGTGAGTGTAGTTTAATTGTTAATTGTGTGAGCTAATTTCTGACAATTAGCATAAAGCCAGTACACGTGCATAAAAGTCAGCCTGAATGCCATTTTGCTTTTGCTGTGCAGTCCAAAAATTAGTATAATGGGCCCATCTGACTTAAATCACACCTCCTTCACAGAAGGTACAGTGTTTTGAAAATTATCATAAAAAACAGTTGGAAAAATATGGAAAAATATAATAAATACTCCAAAACTTATAATATTTAGAATTCTACCAACTTTTGGAAAACTGTGTAAGTTCTATAACTGTTATATTATAAAGTATAGGAGTTATAAAAAGCAAGGTGACTACACCAAGTCTTAAGAAGTGTTTTAGCCACAGGCAAATCAGATTTCCTTGAACACGGAGTCACTAATCAGTCATTGTGTGGGGGAAGTGATCTAAGACTGCACTGCTTAAGTGGTGATTTTGTCCTGATGCTTTCACATCTCTGTGAAACAGAAACTTTATGTTTGGTAAAATCAGCATTTAGTGATATCAGAAAACTGATCCATGTCACCTTGTGTGCCAGCATGACAGGGACAGCAGAGACAGGCCATGGACAAAGTGGAAGAACTAGCTCCATCAGTGGCCAGACTTTTCAAAAGGAATTAAACTGTTTCTGATACCATATGCCTTTGATGTGGTAACAGGACGTTCTGTAATCATGTGAGGAATTGAGTTTTAATGCATCAATGAGCCTTTCTCCAGCAGGTAATAGAACATTTGCAAGAAGAGTCTTTTGTTTATCTTCCTAGGCTGCCAATCCATTGAACTGAATTGAAATTAATTCATTAATTGAAACCTACTTGATAGTTTTAGAGAAGGTTTCTGATTTCTGTTAAGCAACATCCGGCTAAAAACTTTCCCCTTTCCTAAATATGAAGAGAAAAAAATATATGATGTTCCTATTCAGGGAACTGGGTGAGAGCACTCAATCTTCAACTTGAAGAAGGGAAAAACTCCTGAAATATGTTAAATACACCAGTTCAGGGGTGGCTACTAACTAGGCAACACAGTAATTACAGATGGCCTACTGAAATCTAGTGTTATCCTAGTGCTTCTCAGTCAAAACATACTGTGTAATGGACATAAGTCTATTTCTTAGTAAATTGATGAAAAATAAGACACAGAACAAAATTATCATTAACATTTTCTAGAGGCTGTCATTTAGTTCATCTTCCCTGTCAGTTTAATCCATCCTGTTCATATATAACCTTTCCAATAAGAAGTATTATCTGACTTGCCAATTTACTCTTAATTCTGGACTGTAGAAATTCATTCTGACTTGTGTAAGGTTACACTTAGAACCAAAATATATACTTATTAAATTCAGAATAAAAAAATCTCAATTTTTCAGTGGGTCTCAGCCTTTAGGCAAAGATAATTCAAACTGGTTTATTTTCAGCTGCATAACTATGTCCTATGTACAAGTTCCACTCTCCATTGAAAGCAGAGGGTGGATCTTCCACACTAACTGTGCAGTGTGAGTTTGAACCTCTAACAGTCACATGATAACCATTTGATCCTGTTCTTGCTATTGAAAATTTATAAAGATGACAAGTGAATCTTAGCATCTAAAGAGATTGTCACCTGCAGCTATCTGCTTCTTTATCCCCCTCTTTTCTGTAACCTGACCAAGGTTACAACTGCCTCAGGCAAACAGCCATTCACAACAGTGAGTGATCCTCAGCCACCCTGCAGCAGAGTCAGGGAGATCAGCATTAACTTTTAGTAC
>VYZP01021284.1:1763-18015 GCA_013400635.1 Hypocryptadius cinnamomeus
AGAAGAAAATGCAATGAAGCTGCATTGGTGGAAGTTTAGACGGGACATTAGGAAAAGGTTCTTCAGGCTCCCCAGGGAAGCAATCATTGACATCAAGCCTGTCAGAGTTCCAGAAGCGCCTGAGTGACAGTCTTAGTCCTACAGCTTAGTTTTAAGTAGTCCTGCGAGGAGAAGGGAGTTGGACTCAATGATCCTCATAGGTACTTTTCAACTTGAAATAAAAAAAACTAGGATACAAATAACAAGAATCTGAACAAACAAAGAGAAACAAAGTGCCAACACTATCATTGCAATAATATTTATAAATTAAGTAATTACATTTACACATGCAATACTATACTAATTTCATCAACACACAACTACATGAAGAAAATAGGTAGATGTTAAATATAGCACTTTACAAAAAGCAGTTTGCAGATGATGCATTTGGGCAGAACTCATGTTACCCACCTCAAGTTCCTATCTGATCCTTAAGATACATGCACAAATGCAGCTGACAGAATGCTATGCTAACAGAAGTTGTACTCCACGGGAATTGCTATCCCTGTAGAATATTCAGATCTCAACTAGACAGTCCTGGGCAACCTAACTTCAACACTGGCTCTGAATAGCAGACTGGACCAAAGGACATGAGTGATAATTTCTCACCTAAGTTTTTTAATAGTACCTGTAGATTAACAGTAATTTTATGCACAATTCACTGTTACTCTGCTTCTGAAAAAATCCAGCTTTCAAGTTACTGAACTCATATGACCTACTGCTTCAAATGGCCTCAGTATCAGAGGTATACAAAACAGCTACAGAATCACAGAATTGAGACTGAGGGGGCAAGAATCCTCTGGAAGTTATCATGTTCAACCCACACTGCTCAAGCAGGGCCACCTACAGCTCACTGGCCAAGACCATTTCCAAATGGCTTCTGAATATTACTAAGGATGGTAAGGCCACAAGCTCCCAGGGCAATCTATGGAAGTACTCAGTCATTCTCACAGCAAAAAGTGTTCCCTGATGTTCACAGGAAACATGACCTTCTTTGTCTTAGCTTGTTCCCACTGCCTCTTGTCCTGTCATTGAGGTCCAAGGAAGTAAGCCTGGTTCTCTTTTATTTAGATGCTCCCTTCAGGTATTTATAGACATTGGTAATACCACCCCTGAGTGTTTTCTTCTCTAGACTTAACAGTCCCAGTTCTCTCAGCCTTCTGTCACTGGAGAAATGCTGGTCCTTCACTGAACTTACTCACATATATCCATGTCTCTCTTGTACTGAGAAGTCCAGAACTAACACAGTATTTCAGGGGTGGCATCAGAAGTGCTGAGCAGAAGAGAATAGCATCTCCCTCAGCCTGCTGGCAAAACTCACTGAAAACCAAGATACTGGTAGTCCTCTTTGCCACCAGTGTGTATCGCTGGCTCACGTCATGAGACCATCCCAAGCTGCTGTCCACCAGCACGTACTGGTGTATGTGATTGTTCCTCATCAGGTGCTGGGCTTCATACTTCTTGCTGAGAAGTCACCTCATTTCTTCAGCCTGTCAAGCTTGTGCTGGATAGCAGCATGCCCCTCTGGCCCATCAGGCACACTTGTGCCATTGGCAAGTTTGCTGACAGTAGGCTCTGCCCCATCATGCAGATCACTAACAAGATGTTGAACTGGACTAGACCCACTATGCAGCCCTCTCTGTCTCCCCCCACGGTAGTATTATCTACTGGTCTCCAATTAGACTTTGCACAGTGTTCATCACTAAACTCAAGGCCCAGCCATTCAGCCAGTTTTTGATCCACTGTCTGCCCATCCAGCCCCTACAACACCAGCCTAATGGGCTATGATGAGGCTATTTTGGGAAATGGTGTCAGACATCTTACTGATGGCCTGTCAGACACTAGCCACTGCTCTCCCCTGATCTAGAAAACATGTCAATTTATAAGGTCAGTGAAGCACAACTTCCCCTTGGTGAGGTCATGCTGTCTACTCCAGAGCTTCTTGTCCTTCATGTGCCTGAAAATGAGTTCAAGGATGACCTGCTCCATCAACTTCCCAGGGACCAAAGTGAGGCTGACTGGCCTGTAGTTCCCTGGCTCCTCCTTCTTGAAGATATGAGTGACACACAGGGACAAACATTATATCTATACTGACACAATAAACTGCCAGCACATGAGTGGTCAGTTCCCTCTTAAGATGCAGTTAGCAACGGGGTAGCTGCTCTCTGCTGCTCTCAGATAAGACGATGTACTGAATATTTCATTTAGGTCACAGTACATTGAGTACATCTATATGTGAAGTAAGTGCAAAATGGCTGAAGAAATGACAACAATCCTAGTCTCCTCACACAGTCTTTTGGGTAATAATGGCTTGCTGCTCTGCTTGTGAATATCATATGTTTCACAAGTCATGTAAAGAGACTAGTGTATTTCTTTTGAGAAATGCTTCAGTCACTTGATCATCTCTGTGGCCCTTCATTAGACTCTCTCCAGTATACCCATATCTCCTGTACAGAAAAACCCAGAACTAGGCACAGTACTTCAAGGCATGGCCTCACCAGTACTGAGCAGAGAGAACCAATCACTTCCCTTGACCTGCTGGTAGCACCAAAATAGCTTAGAAACACCAAAGTTAAAAATGATAACCAGCTTACATGGAAGCAAGGAGTCACCAGCAGAAGTCCCATTGGGATGTCTGCTAGAACACATCAGAAATAAAAGCTGACTACAAAATCAAAAGGGTCTTAGAATTCCAAGTCACTAGAGTGCAATCATTGGTTTTTGCAAATGCAAAGTGATGCACATGAAGAAAAATAACCACAACTACCAACACCTTGCTATATATTAGCTGGTTCTCTTTTGAGAGCGTGAGTACCTTCCCACACAATATTGAGAAGTCACAGTTCCCTGATATAGGTGATTTAAAGGTTAAAAACATTAGAGGATTAAAGAACAATTAGACAAGTCCATTAGAGTATGCATCAAGAGCTGTAAGAGTTAACACACACATATGCTCCAGGCAAGGAAACGTTTGAATGACTGCTTACTGGAAAAACAAACTTTGGGAATTACCAAGGCACAGCTTCAGAATGCTCTGTATTATGGCAGCAAAAATTACTTTTGCACTTTTGGTGCCAAATCCCTCCTGCTCATTTCCAAACATGGCAGACAGTTCACTCCGAACTGCTGAGCTGTTACATTAAAACAATTATTTTAAGGACTCATTTTAGTACAGACCACTTTGGCAATATTATTCTTATACTGGTATCAGAGACTTAACAGCAAAACTGAAATGGATGGCAATAACAAAAAGCTGAGGCTAAGAACTACTTAGAACTGGAGAAACTACAGCTTTTTTCAATTTCATCCTGTTCTTAAAGACTTTCATTATACAACCACATAAAGCCACTTCACGACAAGACAATAAATAAAGCAACACTGCACTCAAAAGAGTTTGCTACAAAACTTAGGATCATCCTTCCATCAACTCCTTGTTCTAAGAACCCATAAGTACAAAAATTTTAGCAAAATGAAAAGCACAACTAGATAAGGCGCATTATCAAGTTTGGAAGAGGTAAGAGAGGCAAAGAAAGGTTGAGAAAAAAAGAAGCATCACTCACACAGCATCACTGTTTAATATTTCTTCTTTAATTTTAACATATTCCAGTTGACTCTCCTGATAAATCTTGAGAGAACTCTGAAGAAAGAAAGCACAGTTAAAATATGTCCATACTGAGGGCAAAAAAATAAATGGCAGACACCTTACCTCTTCAAATGAAAACAGTGCCTGGCCAAAAAAGTTTAAGTACATTCAATACGAAAAGAAGCGAGCTGGAAAGTCAGGTTATCTTCCTTCTTTAAAGGCAAAAGTTATAACAAACAAACACATGAATCTCTTTATGTCTATCTTTTGAGTACATGCCTTCAACACCTAGCTGGACAGGAACTTGAAGCTGAAGTCAAGATCTTAACTATTATGCACCATACATATAATCCTATTTTTTCTCAAAAAGTGCCATCAGGATATCAGCTACTAATGCTTGCTGAGGGAAGAGGAGTTATAAAACCATTCCAACACAGAACACTAACTAGGTACAGCAACAAGACAAATGTTAGTATCTTTCTTATACCATTATAAAAAAGCTACAAGAAAGTGGGGTATTTTCTTCAGAAATTATAATAATGTCTAGAAAATACATACATATAGGTAATTTGAACAATCTAAACCTTCTTTCCTGTAGACTAAACCTCAGCTAACCAAATTAGGAATAAACTTCAGAAGCTAATGATGTAAAACATATGTTCAAAAAGGTAACAGAAGCACAACACTATTCTGCACAGACCTTCTTTCTTGGCACCTTTTCACTAGTACAAGTTATATTCAATAATCTGACAAGATCAGAGCAGAAAGCCAAAGGAGTCTGAGTGTTTCTCATTCCTTCCTTCCGTAGTGAGGAAATAACCAAATTATCTGATCAAAAATTTTAAGAACTACAACAACCTAAACTTATTGCCTCTCTGAAACCTAAAGTAATTTCATTAATTCCACCTAACTTCACCAGAGCTACCTGTCCCAGTGAGCTGGAAATAAGAACAGATCTCGTTAAAAGTCAGCTTCATTAAGATAAGCATTAGGAATATGCATTTCCTTCAACAGAAAAAGCGCAAGTTATCTAAACAAGCAAACCTTTTTTTCTTCCAACTCTGCCTTCAAGGAACCCAACTCCTCCTGGCATTTTTCCAGAGGCAGAATTTTCTGTAGCATCTTCTCCACTTGGCAACGAAGAGCAGAGATCTCTCTGAAATTAGATGTGCAATTTAAAAAGTTGCCAAAAACACAGATGCTTTGAAGCTCAGTATTCTGATTCTTCAATCAAGCATCTGAGTATTTTGCTTTTATCCTACGGAAAAAGTGCTGTGAGAGATACCTAAAAACTTTAAGAGTTTCAGTGTTCTCATTTTTCCACCTATTTAAAGAAAATCCAAGATCTGATTTAAAAACACTACACTGAACCCAAAGTTAGATGCAAGCAGATGGCATGTGCCACAGAAGTATGCTGCCTACACTAAAGCGCCAGTAATAAGTGTCTCTGCATACACAGTGCTGTAAAGTAAGAGCAGAATCCAAATGCAGTGTTTTTCAGCAGGCAGGTTGGAGTCTACAAAAATTATACGCTGCCTCTTCCTCCATAATCACAGAGTAAGCAAGGGCAACACAGGCACAACTCTTAAGTCAAAATGCTTCACACAAATATGGACACCCCAAATAGCCACACATTTAACCACCATCAAAAGATGAGCTTCACATCTCCACTTGGACTCTCACTAGCCCAAGGTCAGGAACAAATCCCACACATGTATTGTAGAGGAAGGACAGATTTCCCTCCTCATCATATCTTTGCTAACTATGGCCTAGGAAGCATAGTAAAAGTACCTTACTAAAAGTGCAGCTTAGACCCGTGGCTGTTGCTATGACACCGTCAGACTCCTAAAACTAACCACAACACAGAGAATATAGTAATACATCTTTAGTAAACAATATAAATCCAACTTACCGTTCAGCAAATTGAAGCTGTAATCTCTTGTTAAGGTAGATATTAAAAACAGTTTATCAAATGTCCTTAAGTATATTTCAATCCAACTGCCACTTGCAAAGAAACATCCAGTAAAGACTTCCTCATAGGAAAAAAAAAACCTCCCCATGACTTGCAGAACTAAGTATTTGACACATGCATTTCAATACATTTGAAGTGAATAAGAAGAGCTTCTTCTGTTACATGAAAAAGATGGAGTAATTCTCAGCAACTCAGATTTTAAACAGACCACCTTAAACCATATACCAGAAACAGGCAGATCTTAAGTGGATAGTTTTAATTCCAAAGGCCTATTTTCTTTACAAAACCCACCCAGTTTGTTCTTTATTAGAGACATCATCTCATAACCTAAACAGAAAGCCTCAAGCCCTTTTATAAATGTTTTAGGTATACTAATCCTGTAAGAACACAAAGAGAAAACTAAAGGATATCAGTGCATTTCTGTTGATACTCTGTCAGCAAACGACTGTAAGAAAAGAAAAAATCCAGACATTACTAATTTTCTCGCCTGATTTTGACAATCGTATGTTAGGGTATCTTTCCTTTTGCTTTATAGATAAATAGAGAAAGTGTTAAGATTGGTTTACATTTTCTGATAGCAGTCAATATAACCCTTTGCTTTCATTAAGCCATTCAAACCTCAAATCAAACTGCTTTAAGTAGAAAAAAACCAAACAACCAGCAATTACATGAAGTTGTAGCCATTAATTGCAACTTTAAAAAAAAAAGTATTGCTTAGACAAAGGAAATAATATATATATACTAGAAGATATATATTCATATATACATATATACATATATATATATAAACACGTTTCCAAACTTGAAAGGATGTTTTCCTAAAAAAGAACACACATCTCAGAGAAATAGTTTGAAAGACCCTAAAAGGCTTTAATCTTTATATTATTCTCCTAGCAGCCATAAAGGGTAACACCCTGATGCAAGAGGGCCATGGGACAGCACCAAGGAAAGCTACCCCTTTCTTTCCTCAAATGTTATGTTTTTTAAGAACAGAAAAAAGAAAGGACAAGAAAGTGTAATACCATGGGAGTTACCCTAATATAGAGAGGGATGCATTACTTTCTATTGCAATAGTTAAGAGCAATCCAGTAAAGCAAAAAAGAAAGGCTGAGCTGCAAGTATTTAAAGAAGAGGCAATTTCCACAAGAAATATATGCATTGGCAGAAAGAAGAGGGACACAACATTTAGAGGTCAGAAAAGAAATCACTACAGAATAAAGGAGCTTCGAAAAAAGGATCCTTGTTAAGAGACCCAGTGTGTGCTAGCTGAAATACTCTGGAAATAGAATGCAGGACTGTCGTTTAGATTCACTAAAGCCAGATTGACATGTATCTAGGAAAGGATACGTAAGAAACAAACCACTACAATTAGGAGACATCGCATGGATATAGGGCATAGTATGGAGGTATACATAACATATCTTGATATATTATTCCATACGATATATTGATGGGTTTTGAGAAGAATTGGAAGGAAGCACAGAAAAGAAACCAAACTGTAAGAAGGATTTTATAATCATACCATTCTGAACAATATTCAGCTTCACTTTTCACATTCTGATATTTAATCCCAACAGAATTTCGGAACTTAATGATCAGACTAAATTCTGCTGAAAAAGTTCATACCTGTACTCAACTTTAAGTTCCCACATTCTTCTCCACAGAAAAATGAAATAAATGGGCACAATTAAATGAACAAAATAAATATAAATAAATATCATCAATGATCTGCTTCTGCCTTAAATAAATAAATCTCTTCAAAGAGTCGCTTCTGCCTGTACTTCTAAATATTACAGGTACACAAAATAGCCCTGTTTACTGTCATTATACACAGATGTTCTACAGAATAAATTTATCTTACAGTCTAGATTTAGGACGTGTTTGTGAAGAACATTCATTTTGAGAAGCATTTAGTGTAGTGCATAAACAAATATCCACATTCCAAAAATCATATCTCCTGCATTGCTGTAAGTACTTAAGAATAAAACCCAAACAAACAAAAACACATGCAATTGTACTTACTCTCCATCAATTATTTTTTGCTTCAGTGCAATTAATGCAGCTACATATTCATTCATATTCTGTAAGGAAGAGTCTCAAGTCAGTAAAGAACTTACATCCCCAAAATCAGTACTCTAAATAACCCCGAATCCAATGGTCAATTTTATAGAAAATACAATAAACTGTCTTCATTCACGCAGAGAATGCAGGCTCCACAAGTAAGTATGCATCTTTAAGTGAGGCCTTGCTACAAAAGCTCTTCAAACTTTGCTTTTGCACTAGATTCTATAGTAAATCCCTATAACTTTTTCCGTCAAAATCCAATTGACCTTTGGCAGAATATCAGCAATAAACATTAGCTCACTTGAGTCTACAGATTTTCCAGTTTCTCATCCATACTCATTCTAAGTGTATCCTACGAACTCTCAACAGGAGCTTCTCTCCATTTAAAGGAAAAACAAAAATTACCCAAAGCGTAATGCCATAAAAATACACACTCGCTTAAGAGCCCTCAAGGAAGTAAATTCTAAATCCTTATACTGCACGGAAGCAAAGCCAAGAGGACACAACTAGATATTCCCTGACAGATGCCACTAGGCACATCGCAGAGACACGAGCTACTTTTCCACACTTCGCCTAGCTAAAGCTCGACACTGCTGCTACTTTTAGACCCCGTTTACCACGCACGCTATCCCCGTTCCCGACGGCACAGGGAGTGGTGACTGTGGTACCCGACACTCCCCTCCAGCGGCCCGGCGCTGATCCACTACCTCGTCCGTGAGCAAAAACCCCACTGCAGCGCCACAGAGACGGTGGTCCACGCCTACCTGCTGGAGAACACCGCAGTTGGCGCAGGCCCTGCCGGTGGCCGCAGTTCCGGCCGGCGGTGGCGGCGTCTCTCCGGGCATCATCGTGCCCACACCTCCGTCCGGCCCCGGGAGCGGAGCGTGCGCGCCGCTCCAATGCGTCACACACCGCGCCACCGCCTTAGCAAGGACCCAGCTCGCCTTCGTCTCCTCAAGCATGCTGTCCACTGCCGCCTGACTATTAGCAGCAGAAAAGACAGCAAAAAGTGGTTCCTGCAGAGACTGAGCGTTGAAAGCAGCTGGTGGAGAGAGACTTAGCCCACTGAAAGGCCTCAGCCACGCCCTTCTACCACTACTATTATTTTATCTTCTTTTAGGTGCGGGCACTTCTGGTAAGGGAACTACTGTGTGCCCGGCGCAGTTGCGGAATAGGGCAGCTTCTTTCGCCTGGCGCGAGAGGAGGGCCGGAGCCGCCGCTGGAGAGGCGCGTGGGGGGGAAAGGTGGGGCCGCGCGCGCGGGTGCAGCTGCTCAGTGACAGTGCGGCCACGAGGCCAGGCCGGGCAAAGCCGAGCTCCCCTGCAGCCGCAGTCACCGAACATTGGTCACCGTGATCCGCGACGAGCCTGAGTGATACCGAAATCGGCCGGAAAATAAACTAACACAATTTGAAGTATTTGAAAGCCGGCATTCTTTATTACAGCTTTGGGCACTTTGGGAAGATAGCTCCTCTAATCGGATATGCGTCATGAAACTACAAAAGGGCATTAATTCTATCACGATCATGCATATTCATTACAACTTACTTCCTGGCTAATACAGTTTACTGTCGTAGAACTAATTTGCATGCGTCCGCCTCCTGTTGGAAGTCCTTTTATAGTGCTAGACGGTCATCTAAAGGGGTCTCTGATGCTCGTACTCACTGAGTGTCCCAATATTACAGATGACCTTCCCTTGAACATTTTTTTGGGGCATGCGTTGTTGCTTCTTGTTGCATAACTTTGCCAAAAAATCCCACTATATTCCTCATTACCTCTTTATCCACTGGTTCCAGCCACCTTTATCATCTTGCGCATACTTCTCCATTCTTTTGGTTTTGGGTTGGTTTTTTTTGCTATTTAGTTTTTAAACTCTATCTAGGAACTTCAGGAGAACTGAAAATTTATATTCTCTGTGTCATATCTCAGAAGCTAATCACCTTCGCTGCCTTCTCTCTGCTCCCGTGCTGCCAAGCTAGAGCTGCCTCCTAGACAAGGGCATGTGTAGCTGATGCCATTCCCTGACACACACACCCCCCGTAGTTTTTCAAACGGGAGCATAGCAGTTCAGCTCACTCAGACAGCATCTTGTGGAAACATAATACTCATGGGAAGAGATCAAGCTTTTTATTTTGTCCAAGCATTTGTAAACACTTTTAATATTTAACATCGTTTGTCATTACTGCCTGCATTTACCACTCTACACTACATCTTTTCTATAGCAAGTAAGCCCGGGAAAGACTTTATAGAATTACAGAATGATTTGGCTTAAAAGGGACCTTAAAGATCATGTAGATCCAAGGCCCCTGCCATGGGCAGGGACACGTGCTGCTAGACCAGGTTGCTTATGTGTTTCAGGCCATGCTTTCAATCACTTTGAGGCACAGAAGTTAAAGTAGTAACTGCTTACTGTTGTGGAAAACGTTAATCTCTTAAAATTTTAAATGTTTAATAGTAATAAAATGGTTATAAAAATAGTAATAAAAATTAGAGTAATAAGAATTTGGACAATCAGAGTTAGGACAATAAAGGACAATAAAAACAAAGACATATGGACAGTCTGGGTGCCTCCTGGGCAATTAAGCCCTGAAAGCACACACGCTAACAAAGGATTAACTCTTAAAAGCAATAGCCTGTTGCATATTCATATATCTCATACATGATGCATAAATTCTTTTCAAACAAAGGGTGTTCTCTGGTTATTGTCAAATTCTCCCCCTAAATCCTGTTGGCTCCTCAAAGTTAAGAAGGTGGTGGAAGAAAGTTGGTCTTTTCCAAAAAGGAGGCAATAATTTTTCTCTTGGGGATTTAGGTGTCTTGTTGCTGTTATCTCTGTGCAAAGAATTTCTTGATTATCTCATCCCTTTCTTGAGATAGTTAAAAAAGTATCTTACATTGCATAGTTTCTATTTTAACATTATGTTATAGCCTAAAACTATATTTACCACACTACTTTAAAAAATACAGTACTACTAATTAATACAACATAACACATGTAGTATTCGTTTTAATATCTGCGAAGAGCCAATCATGTAGTATGTACTTTTCACACTGTATTGTGCCACCCTGTGTTACCGTTTGAGGTACATAGAAATCACTCAGTATTTATCACTCAGCAGACAGGACAGATGGTTGCACAAAATGCAAGTTAGTTTGTAGGAAAGACATTTCTGTTCTTGTAGGTCAGCGAAGGCTTCCTGAAGATAAGGAAAACCTCCTGTCTCTCTTAAGGAAGATACCAAGGCTATCAACGTGACAACATGAAGAAAGAGAGAAAATAAAAAGATATGGAATTTGGTTGGCTCACAGAGTGACGTGGCTTCTTTTCACCTATTGAGAGTTTTGTTTCCTTTTTATGACCAATGGGCAGTGTATGTGTTTGTTAAGCAAATGTAAATATCTTGTAAAACTATAAAGGCAACATGTTGCTTTAATAAATAGATCTATACAGCCTTCTGATGGAGTCCTGGTGCTTTGTGCTGAGTGGGGCTCTATAATGACATTAGTTTGTGATTTTTTTCTATTCAGCTTATGGTGTTGGACTTTATTCACCGCATGCTGCTGCTTGCACTTCTAGTCTACCTGAAACTTTCTCTGGCTTACAATTTATCCAGTTGCTTTTTCACTGTTGTCTTCCTTGTAGTTTGTACATATTCCTTAGGGGAAGCAATATTCATTTCTAGTTCTGAAGACCGTGTTAAATCTTCCTTCTGATGAACAGTAATGTATACAGTTGCACAGTTACCTGGACCTTGATGAAGACATTGAAACTTGTAACTCCTGTGTAAGTGCTCTGATGAAACATAGTATTTCAGGCTTTCTCTTTCTACTTTGAGAGCCTTGCAACAGTATAATAAAATACCTTTTAGAATAACAATAGAGTTTGTGTGTAAGTGTCACTGGAATGAATTTACCCTCTGGGCTGAATAAATTTCCCATGTGAAGTGCCCTTCCAAGGGAATGGAGCTGAGTACTACTCGTTTTAGATTTGAGAATTTGGGGCTGTAGTCAGGTCAGGTAACAAGGCACTATATTATATGAGTTTCTTAAGGACAGGGTTCTGCAGAAAGAAACAACGCTATATCTGAAAGAAATTAATAGGTAAGATGTTTTCAGAAGAATTCAATGTTTCTTGTAACTATTCATGCTTAAAGTGAAAATGTTACCAAAATTTTGGTTTAACATTAAAGATGTCCAAATTTTCTAGTTGTTTAGACTTCACGGGATCATTTAAGTCAGAAAAGACCTCCAAGATCATCAAGTCCAGTTTTTACCAATTTCCACCTTGTCAACTAGGCCATGGCATTAAGTGCAACATCCAATATTTTCTTGAACACCTCCAGGGATTGGTGATACTACTGCCTCCTTGTGCAGCCTATTCCAATCCTTAACAACCTTTTCCATGGAGAAATTCTTCTTATGTCCAATCTAATCCTCTCCTGGCACAGCTCAAGGCTATGTCCTCTTATCCTGTTGCTAGTTGCCTGGGAGAAAAAAGGCTGACCCCACCTTGCTACAGCCTCCTTTCAGGCAGTTGTAGAGCACAATAAAGGTCCCCCTAAGCCTTTTCTTCACGCTAAACAACCCAACTCCCTCAGCTGCTCCTTCATGGACTCATACTCTAAACTCTTCACCATCTTTTTTGCTCTTCTCTGACACACTCCAGCACCTCAATGTCTTTCTTGAATTGAGGTGCTCAGAATTGGACACAGTGCACAAGGTCACACAGTACACAGGACACAGTACCAGGACACACACACAAGGACACAGTACACAGTACACAAGCCTCAACAGTTCCAAGTACAGGATGGCAATCACTTCCCTAGTCCTGCTGGTCACACTATTACTAATACAGGTCAGGATACCATTGGCCTTCTTGGCCATCTGGTCATATTGAAAAACGCATTTACAGCCAGCTGTTGACTTACACCCCATCCTTTTCTCCTAGGCAGCTTTCCAGCCACTCTTCCCCCGGCCTGTAGAGTTCCATAGGGTTGCTGTGACCCAAATGCTGGACCTGGTACTTTGCCTTCTTGAACCTCATACAGTTGGCCTTGGCCCATCAATCCAGCCTGTCCAAATCCCTCTGCAGAGCCTTTCCACTGTCCAGCAGATCATACACTCCTGCCCAACAACTTAGTGTTGTCCCTGAGTGGACAATTGAGAGTGCACTTGATTCCCTCATCCAGATCATCAATAAAGATATTAAACAGGGCTGGGCCCAATACTGAGCCTCAGGGAACCCCTCTAGTGACCACCCACCAACTGGATGTAGCACCACTCACCACATCTCTCTGGGCCCAGCCTTCCAGCCAGTTCTTAACCCAGCAAAGACTGCACCTCTCCAAGTCGTGGGCTGCCAGCTTCTCCAGGAGAATTTGTTGGGAGACAGTATCAAAGGCTTTGCTGAAGTCCAGGTAGACACATCCACAGCCTTTCCCCCATCCGCTAGGTGGGCTATCTGGTCATAAAAGATGAATTTGGTCAAGTATGCCTTTCCTAAACCCATGCTGGCTGGGCCTGAGCCCTTGGTTGTCCTGTGTCGGCGATGAAGAGAGACGGGGAGACTGACTCAGTGATCAGAATCCGATTTATTTGTGGGATACAAAGGCTTAGATACTATTTTAGGGAGACTAGTAATGTGTACTACAATGATTAGGTTACAATCACATACACAAACATGCATATAACAGTATCTCGTGCTTGCAGAGTTTATGGGATTTTCTTTTTCTGGTAAACTTGTCTGATTTAATCTTCTTGCAATCTAGGTCTAATTTTCAAAGTTCCATTTGCTTTTGCCAAGGCATCCTGTTATCAAATCTCTTATGTTAACCAGGTCCAAAGTCCATCGTCTGTCTTGTGTCCCCTAATATCCAAACATCCCCCCCTTTCCTTTCGACCAAAATTACTCTTTTAATGACCTTATTAATTAATCTCTGCACACATTGAAAGGTATAATGATTAATACAATTATTATCAGAATTACCACATGCATACCTATCCTAAAAAGAGTATTTTAGTTAAAAACTCCAGCCACTAAAAGGCTCCGCCTTGATCTTTATAAACTAAAAACATTCTTGGTGGCAGCCATATTTCTGGATTTAGAAAGGGTGCCAGAAGTGTAATCATACCAAAAGGTTTGATTCTTATACACAGGGTGATAGGGAGAAACATTTTTAGACTGACTCCTTCCCATGTATTTAAAATTAACACAAAAATCCAATTTCACAGAACCCAGGAATTCTAATTCTTGGGGTTCCACCAAGGGTGTTTCAGGAGGGTAAGGGGTCAAATTTGATATGATGTGGTTTGCTTTCAAAAAATTTTAGTGTAAGTATTAGTGTAAAATTCTGGAGGAGCTATATTCCCCCCTAATTTTTTGGTTTTTAAGAACATATGTGTTTCTCATTATGAACATGAAGGCAACATAAAAGCATAACAATATGTAATAAAACAATAAACTTATACTAAGTAAAAATAAATCAGATAATAGATACAATCAGTAGCATGTGAAAAATAAAATGGTGATTTAAACCAATACATTATCAATTTCTTAAATATTGTACTATTACTTAGAGTCTGTAGTAATTGGCAAGCTTTAATTTTTAAAGTGAGGGCTTGGAAAATCATTCCCAGGTAAGATTTCCAAGTTCACCTTAAAAGGAAGTTTAGCTATTATAGGTCCAAATGTGGTAAGTCAAAATTACTTGAATATAATTTTGGTGCAGAAAAATTTCTCTATTAGTTAAGGCCAGGACTTGGCCAGGGTCCAGGCTTTTAACTGGAAGAGTCTTTTTAATATGTTTCAGAAACCTCGAAGTAATAGTAGTTGGAAAATAATATATGTCTTATAAATAGCTATACAACAGTAAGAGAAGGTTTGTAAAGTAGCTGGCTTTCTCATTTATTGTTAGTTAGACAATGGTGCCATAGACAAACAGCAAATGAATAAAGTAATGCTTGTTATAAAAAGTCAGTGAATTCACATCATAAGATTAACAACATAATCAGGGTTACTAATGTATCAGTAAAAACTGTCTTAAGAAATTGAAGTTATATTTTTCTAGACATTTATGCATATATGACATTAAAACAAAAAAGTTAAAAAGAAAGCATTAAATAATTCATAAAAATGTTACTCATTCTTCAGTACTACTTATAAAAAATAAAACAGCAAAAATGGTTCTTATTTCTATAACAAAATAGTGCTATCTTGTAAAGTAAATGAGCAAATTTTAACAAAAATTCATTCAGATTTTATGTCATTCACTTGTATAGCAAAGGAATTATATCTTATAATTCAAACAGGTATACTTCAACAAAACTTAATCAACTTCACTAAAATTTAACCTTAAAAAATATATCTAAAAGAACTTACAGTTAACATCACTGAGACAAAACAAAAATCAATCTTAACAAAAATTAACTTATTTAAACTCTTTTATTACAGAAAGGTTACTGAAAATTTGTCATATAACAGTTAAACAGCAAGGTAAACAAAAACTGTTCTGAAAAATTTGCAATAAAATTACTTTGCTACAACTGTGGAATAAAAGACAAGGAACTGGTAAAGCTGGCAGTGAAGTTTCATGTACTAATTATGGCTAAATCTCAAACAATTACTGCAGATAAAGTTCAAGTTTGTCTTGAATGTGACCTAAAGAATCTTGAATTTAAAACTTACCTAAATCTTTTTAGTGAACTATGTAGGTTTGCTATATTAGTAATATGTAAAAAACCCCACCACCTTTATGCCAACATCTTTGAATTTTTCTAGTAACAATCCTGTTAAAAATCACAAATCACAATTTATTAAAATTAAAAGCTAAATCTCAACACTGATGGGTGCCAGGCAAGGGGAGGCTGCACCCCCTGCAGCAACTTTTAAAGATTGCTGGTAGGATAGTGTGAAAAACACATTCACTCTCCTGTGAAAATGTTAAAAGTTTATTAAATGACACTAGGTGACAAGGACCATAAAACAAAAGTTATTACAGCCGGGTGCATCATGGTACTCAGCCAAGATCACACTGTTACCTTTGGGGATACCCCTTAAAGACCTTTTCCTTTACATTTGCCTGTTGCATATTCTTAGACCCTATGCATCTCCTTAGACCCTTATGCATATCCATAAACTAGTTTACATATTCCAGGAACTATTTTACATGGCCCCTCCTTGGGTCCGCCTTTTTAGAGCAGGCGTGTTTCTTGGCTGTGGTTTTAGCTTCTTCTCCTTATTGCTTTCAGTTTGGGCCTTGGCCCATGCTTTCTTCAGATGGTGAGTCCTGATAGTTGGCATATCTGTAGCAGGTGTCTTCATCCTGTGTTCATTAGATGTTATCCCATCCAAGCAGGCATTTTAACACAAGCATAGCTATTTCACTACTATGTCTAAGCTTAATTCACAGCAGAAATACAAACTATATCTTTACAACAAAGTTACTTTAACATCACACATATAAAATCTGTTAGGAAAATTAATCCACAAACATCAGAGGTTTATGTCCAAAAAAGAGACAGAGTCCTTTTTGGCTTTATTGGAATAAAGGGANAGTCCTTTTTGGCTTTATTGGAATAAAGGGAGAGGCCATGGGG
>VYZP01021285.1:5513-82827 GCA_013400635.1 Hypocryptadius cinnamomeus
TATATGTATCTACATATATGTATCTATGTATCTAATGCACAAGCAAAACAGAGAGAAATGAAGTTATTATTGGATGGAGGGAAAAATTCAGTGAGGTATGAAGCAGCCAGCAGAAGCCAAATGGACTTCATCAGCCCTTCAGCTACTGAGCTCCTTTCTCCTGGAGCACTGTCACGGTGTTGGCTGACTCTGTGTGTCCTGTTCAATCCATGTTTTCAGCTGTGAGAACTGGCAGCCAGGAATCCTTGGGGCTTTTAAAAACCACTTATAGTTCTACTTACTCTCTAATGACTGTTCACCTTCCATGTTATTCACTCACAGCTATATTTCACTGCTTTTATTCCTGTTCTATCTGACTTGTTCTGGAGAGGTTTCTCAGTTAACAAGCAATAGTGTGTCAGCTGTGAGTCAGTATTGCATTATATTATTGCTATATTATATTGTATTACTCCTATTCTATTCCATAATTTAGTATAATGTTGTGGTGGGCAGTGATAATTTTCATGTAGAAGGATACAGCATATTCCTCACATTATGTAATTATATCCAACTTTAAAGCCTTTGACAGCAATAAAATCAAAAATCAAGCAAAATATTATGCACACACCCCCACACCCACATAATATACAATAAATAGCACATTTTACATTAAACATACATCTAGGATTATAAAAAATAAGAGCAAAAGACATCAGATGTTTTATTTGTTTGCTGCACCCTTTGCAACAAAGCTGTCCATGCCATCTACTCATAAATACCGGACAGGTTGCTTCCCACTGTGTCTGGTTTTCTTAAGGAGGAGTATGAACCCATGACCAACAGCTACCGCTGAGCCAGTCACCAGAAGTGAAGGACAGCAAGCAAAAACTATTAATTGTATTTGGTTTGGATGTGCAAGTTGTAAAGCAGACACTAAAGGTATGGGAGATACAGAAACATCCAAGTTCATATCTCCTCTGCGTAGTCAACAGCCAGAAGTGCCAGGTCTTTTACTATGCAGAAAACAAGCTTAAAAGTCATGTCAGCCAAGTGCTGGCACAGAATATCCTCCAGCAAATGAATTCTGGGCTGTACAATGTGTGGAACTTACTGGTTTGGGTCTCTTCACTACACCAAATTTCCTGGGATGAGCACACCCTCAGTAGATGCCTGTAACAACTATTGGCTCAAGGATACATTTAAGATTGCAATATTCATCTAGACAACATCATTGGCTAACATCTCGACCCATTTTTAATTGGAAAAGAGTCTGTGCTTTTACGAAAGAGTATTATTTATTCCAGTTTCTCTAGCTTGTTTTTTATTTTAATTAGCAATACAGGAAAAAACCCTGGACATATGTATCTTTTAATTTCAGTATATGTATGTTTTAATTTTTTGTGGAGTAAATCTTTATATCTGCTACTCCACACTCATACCATTAGAGCTGGGAGCAGAACTTTGCTCTAATTTAGGCTGGATCTCCAGGGCATTCATGTGTCGTAACCAGTTCTGCTGACTTCAGAGTCAGCCTTACAATTCATTATTCCTAAAGGCTTCCTCAGAAGTTTAATGAGTACTGAGAAATGTCAACTTTCATTTAAGTCAAAGCTACAAGATTTTAGACACACCACTGTAAAGTCCAAAGCATAAGAACCCTCAACTAATTAAAAACTAAAAAGTCAGAAAAACTGAGCATGGCTATTCTTTAAAATGATGTGGTTTTAAATCCCATAACTTTGTGCATGATGGTGGTGTGGTTTCAGTTCTTGATTTGGCACCAATGTATTCTCCATTCCTCTTTGTCTAGCATTAATCAAGTATTCAGACATGGTAATAAGCCACAAAGGAGTCATGGCAGAACTTAAAAACACAGGATAGTGTCCCCTCTCCTCAATGGTGTTCATCTGTCCCAGCTCACCCAAAAGCCTGCTGGTATTGAGAGGAAACTTATAAAATGACCTCTGAAGGGGGAAGAAGATGAAAGGCAAGCTCTATGTATGTAGAACATAGGTTTGTAACAAATGGCTTCCCAAAACAGCTGAATGAATGGGTAGCCTCAGGTCAGGGTTTATCTCACAAAACTGTCATCTCCTTTCTCAGTCTCAGACAAGACATGCCAGACTAAATAAGAGCAGCAGAAGATTCAGTTGTCTGCTGATCTTCAAAGGGGTCCTCTCTGGTGAAGTTTGTGATATATTGGTTCACAGCTGTAGGGAGATCTTGCCATGCTCTCACACTTCTCCAGGGTTCCAAAAGAGCAGCAGTTTTGAGCATGCTCCACCAACAGCACGTTTGATGACTAAATTCTCTGTCTGAAAACATGAATGCACAGTAACTCGAGGGATCTACCTTGGATTTTTGTTTTCTTCCTTGCCGTGTCATTTTTGGACAAGGCTAGGTCTGCATATTAATGGTGTTCATTTGCATTCCATTTTTGTGCCTACATTTTGCCTATAATGAGCCAAAACCAAACTCTGGAAAAAATGCAGATGTAAATCTGCCCATTCAACTTTTTCCTCTTCTCTAGCTCAGTTTTTCTGATGCCTGGAGAATTGTTTGTTTGTTTTAGAAAGCAAAAACCATATATAAATTTGTTGTTCCCAGAAATCTCTTTAAAATTCCAAATGGCACAAGTTCATGCAATGGGAAATGCTCCACTAGGAGCATTTAGGAGGTGCATGAAATTAGGAGGTGGGAATCTTTCACTGGTGCAGTACTATTGTGGGATAAGTCTACTCACGCCAGTTGATTTCATGCAGAGGAAAACTGGAGCTGTGTAGTGATCAGTCAAGTGCAGAGGTTTGGTTCACATGCAAATATGAAATTCTTCAGTTATTGTGCCAGTTGCCCCTGTATTTGTCAGGAAAGATATTTTCTGAGCACCATTCAATATAATACTCCTGTACCAAACAAAAGCCTATTTCTTTCATACCATCTGAATTACCAAGTATCTGGAGAAGCAGCAAGCACTGGATAAACTAATGCCATTTCCTTGTTTGAAATATTTTTCTTAGTCATGCGCATCCTCTTCACACACAAAATAAATATCAATATTTTACTAGAAAAATAAGATGAGGAACATTGTAATTTTATCTGGGTCATTCCTATAAATAGGAAAACACAGGAAATTGCTGTAGTTGCAGAATGTTCTATCAGATTCTATCAGATCACTCACTCAAGAATTTTCAGCATGTTCCCCTTCCTTTCCTAACTGCCATTTACCATTCTCATTATACACAATACAGGTCCCAGCATTTATTTCTTCTCTCATTTTTCTCTTTTCTCTGTCCTTTTCCTTTCCCCTTTGGGTTCATGCTTCTGTGGCTGATTGTGTTTTACCCTTTCCAATTCAATCTCTCCCTCTCTCGCATCAAGCTAAATGCAAATTCCATACCCTTGTCACCCAGCTTTTGCCTGGCCTGTCCTTTCTTCACCTTGCTACTAGCCCTGGCTTCTCTCCAGCCTCACACTCATACATCTGGTGCCCTTAACACCTTCATCATCTCATCCCTGTTACTCTCCTGTATTGTTTCCTGAGACCCAGCTTCTATTCTACAGTGATCTGGCACTGTTGAACTCAACATGACCTGACACTTTCAGCTTCTGACTATGCTACACACAGAGGCCTTCCTGATAGTCTTTCCTGCTGCTCTTTTCTTCTCCAATACTTTCCAGGCCGTAATAATCCGCCCCTTCTCTTCCATTTAATCTCTCTCCAGCTTTTCCGACTATGTGACTCCTTATCTTCCCTTCTCAATGTCTGTCCCCACTGACTAACCAGGTCCTTCCTCTGTGGTTTGCCTTGGAGTAGAAATGAGAACTTTCATATTTTGTTTCATGCTAACCTTTGCATTAGGTATTTAGCACTAGGAAATTCTCTGTAACCAATCACAAAAATCTGTTCTTCAGATTCCCATGTTACAATTACTTTTTTCAGAAAACTTGGCAAGAGCTAAGCTGCTGATGTGCTGAGGCAGTTGTCCAAGACATGCTGGTCAGTACTGGGTTACCAGACCTATTATTTTGGATGTACCCATTTTTTGCCTCTCAGTTTTCATTTACTTTGTAAACCCACACAGACACTTTTTTTCCTCTCAGTCATATTGCTTGGCACTAAGGAAACTTGATCTTTTTCTTGGGTTTTCAAATTTCATGGCAATGCAAATGATGAAGAATCTATTTCAAAACATGGTAGCAACAAGTGGCAAATAGATAAAATTAAAAGGAAAACAAACAAATAAACACACACAAACAAAACAAAACAAACCACTCAACCTCATGTTGTAAATATTCAGTAACATTGTTCCTTTCTATTTGGGAAAATATATCTGAGAGGATGAATGTATAGTTTTCTGGCTATGGGAAACATCACTTTTGCAGGATGATACTGAACTATGTTTTGGCAACTTAACAGTAATTTAACTGTTTCTGCACTAGTTTTGTGACCACCTCTAAAACCAGAATCGAGGTGAAATTTATCAGGTCCTTTGTTCAGCTCCCTAGGTCATAGCCAGCAATCCAGTAGAATTCCTGCAGCACAGGAACTCTGCTCTTTCTTGACATTATGGCCTTCTACAGGCAGAGTGTGTAGAGAAGATAAGCCAGGTGGTTTTAAGTGGAAGAGTCTGAGTTCTGGGAGTAATTTTGTTGTCTTAGTATGCAGCAGTTTTTGGTTCAATTTAACATGAGATGGGCAACCTGCCGTGTTGGTATAGCCACAGCAGCAGTGTGAGAATGAAAAAGTACTTGTCTCTGATGTAACATAGCCTGAGAATCTTTCATTTTCTATTGCCAGAATAGCTTTAGTGAACATATTAATGCAACTTCAGCTGCCCCAGATTTAGATAGATAATAGTTGTAGTGTTAGTGAGCCTCAGGCAGACTTCCATAACATTTGGCAACCAGCAGGAGACACAGAGGAACAGAAACTTTATTACTTCTGAGACATTTGCATCTTTTCTCTATGCTCTGGACTGGAAAAGCATCTAAAATTAGGAAACACCCATTATACTTATTTCTGGTAGCCCAAACTGTCACCATTTCTCTTCATTTAGTTTTGCTGTTTATGTTTTCAACTAAGAACAGATGTAGAAGTGGAATTGAAAGGACTTTAATGTCCCCCCACACATTTTAAGAGAGGAAGGAGGGATATGAGTTTCTCCACCATCTGACAGTGTAAAGTCCTGTTCTGTCTTTGTTCTGTCCTTTGCCTCGGGGTTGGAGCTACCTCTGTTTCACAAATTTTTCCAAAAAAATAGCTTTTACCAAGCTGAAAATCAAATATTTAGCTCTTGCCTTGAAGACTGCATGCAAAAGGCATATCTATAAATTAAAATTCCTGAGAGGCAGGCAATGCAGAAAGATCAAGATCCAATACATACCAGAGGATTATGGAACTGTTTGGGTTGGAAGGTACCTTAAAGACCATCTAGTTCCAACCCTCCTGCCGTGGGCAGAACACCTGTCTAGACAGGCTGCTCAAAGCTCCATCCAACCTGGTCTTGAATGCTTTCAGAGACAGTGCATCCACAACTTCTCTGGGCAACCTGTTCCACCTGTTTACTACCCTCTGGGTAAAGAATTTCTTCATAACATCAAATCTAAATGTACTCTTGTTCAGTTTGTAGCCATTCCTCCAGTCCTGTCACACACACACCCTTGTACAAAGTCCCTCTCCAGCTCTCTTGTAGCACCTGCTCACCCCCAATAAGAACCCATCAAAAAATGAAGCAGCTAGCCCTAGGTGAAGTGTGATGGACTTCTGTTGAGAGGTTCTTCCACTTATAGGATGTGATAAGAGGATCTTTGTCACATCTTGGGTTGTGGTAAGAGGCTACTTTATTTTCTGTGCCTATACACTACAAACTAGTCCTAACACTGAGTCTGAAGAAATAGCAACATGAATTGTTAGAATAGAAAAAAAAAATGTCCCTGTAGTGCTCCTCTGGCCGATTTTGCAGTAGCAGCAAGCTCCATCAAATGTTTTGGAGATATGGATGTAAGAGGATACTAGAAAGTAGCAATTAATTTTGACAGCTGAGCCTCAGTACAAGATCAGCTCCCAGCCCACAACATTTTAAATTTTCTGAACAGCTTTGTAGAGATCTTGTTCAAGAAGGCTGGGGGTTAAGGCAAATTGCAGATTCTGATCTTCCCCAGCCATTTTTTTTTTTTCTGGGAGATGTCTACTCCCAGTCAGCTAGCAGGTTTGTTTGTGGGGTTTTTTTTGAGAAGGGAATGCCCCAGCATAATGCACAAATAAATCTCTGTGTTGGCCTCTCCTGTACCTTTTCTGTGAGTAAACAAAGGACTAATCTTCTGGACCACCAACCAGTGATTTCTGGAAACTGCATTTCCTTCATGTATCAGGCAAATTGAAGCTCCACAGCTCAGCTGCATTCAGATTCAGGATTGAATCACCACACAACACAGTATCTCTCAGTCCAACTGTTTGCCTGCTATAAAGATTCAAATTCATTATTGGCTATTGACCTGGCTGAACTCCCATGCAATTGAAATTTCGATTCACTGCTCTCTTGTGACCAGTCTCTGGCAGAAAGCACACATGCCCCTACACTGGCTCTTGCCTTACTCAGGACTTGAAATATGTGATACTCAAATGTTGCATTTTTTCTTCCTCATCTAGTAGTTCTCATTCCACACAAGCCAAATCCCCTTCCAAGTGCACTATTATTTATTAGCTTGTGATCTATTAAATAATCTCAGCAAGTCACCATCAGTAGATCTCAGAGTCTACAGTTAACAGTGTGATTTGTTCTCCTATTGGGAGGGGAAGAGCAGGGAAGCTGGAAGGAAACCACCTGAACTTTCATGTTTCAGTGCCCAGTAGCAGATATCTAGAACATGTATTCAGAATACATCCCATAGAGAAATATTGTGACCAAAGACAATCTGTAGTAAAAGCAATTTTCCTAGAATCACTGAGCCCACTTGACAAAAAAACACCCATGTTGTTTCATGTGCTAGAAGTACTTATTTGCAGTTTCCTCTAAGCAGAGAGTATATTACTCTAGATAGAAGTCTAACTGACGTTAAGAACCTTTTGATTAACCATTTTGCTGACATTTTTGGAATGACATGTTGGATGAAAATGGGGCAAGAAAACAACACAGGAGCTTTAACAAAACAAAGTAACAAGCAGCTGACTTTAGTTACAGCTGGTTCCCTTGTTTTTCATGTATGTGCATACCAAGCCCCCAACACTCCACATGCTGATTTTCTCCCCAGTATTACATCTCCAGTTCTCAGTAATTTCATCTGGAGTTTCAGGTGCCTCTGTAAAGTCCTGCTGCCCCTCTCTTGCTGCCACTTCTGCTGGTGCTGGGGACCAGAGACATGTGATGTGCTGCCCGCTTAGCTATGCATACTCGACAGGGTTATAATTCCAGCCTCCAACCAGAACTGCCACCTGTGAGCACTGGATGACTTGAGACAGAAAGTCCTTGGCAGGAGCAAGGCCTTAATGAGCTTAAAATGCATTGAGTAGCTTGGCAAATACAAAGCCAGGCCACAGAATAAGTAGTTGCAGAAAGTTTCCAGTGCGAAATACTTACAAGACAATTGTTTACATTATCTAGATGGTTTTAATTACAGGGGAGTTCAGACCAGTTGCTTAAGTTCTCCCAAGGGGTAATTAGTCACCCTGTGAATTTGCATATTTTCCACTGCTGTATTGAGGCAAATCAGCCATACCTATCAGAATATTGACCTGGCAACCTCTATTCTTGGCAGATTATAGTCTGAGTTTCATCATGACAGTATCAAATGTATTAGCAAATGTTCCACTTCAGGGCTGCAGCAGCCAAACTTTGGAGAGATGACAGGGTTCCTTGTTTCAAATGTAAGAAATTTTAAGCACAGACAGAATGAAGAGGACATTTTTTTACAACTTCTACTCATGACAGATGCAGTATTTGTCAACCTCTTACAAATATATTAATATTCTACCCTCTGCCACATGTTATACAGACGATGCATTTAGTTATGCTGAGATTTACTAAACTGAATGGAAGTAGATTCATTCCCAAAAAGATTATTCCTTTCAGATAGCTCATTTTATTGTATTTTATCAGCTGTGTTGTTTTGCTTGGTCATAGGAGGCATGGATATATTGACAGCTGAGATTAGCAGCCATTCTTATTTAAAAATCAAAACCATAATAGACATACAAAAAATACCAAATACTATCAATAGGTAAGAAATTACACATTTACCTACTCTTACAGATTTCACAGCAGAAATAAGGGGGATTTTTTCAAATCAGTTTGTTGGTAAATGGCAGCATTTTTTAAGATTCTTATATTGTTACATTTTACTCACATCTCCCACTGGTTTTATATCTATTATCAGCTAGATATAAAACCAGTGGGAGATGTGAGTAAAGGGAAGGGTTGCTTCCACTAGAGAAAAAGGGATAATGGCCATAAATCACACTAAAAGTAAACTGAAATAGATACATAAATAAATAAATTACATTTTTTCAAAAGTACCTAAAATTATACTCACCAAAGTAGAAAACTGTAACCTGACAACTGATATTATTCAAGTGCCATCTAGCTTGGTTAGCTAGGTTATCCTTGAGGCTGTGTATACTTGTATTATGAAGTGAAATGCAAGCTAAACAAAGTAGAACATTTTGGATCTTTTTAGTTACTTTTGTTAATATTGAAGTTGAAATCTCTGAATATTCAGAACAAGCCAGTCCTAAATTTTTAGATACATAAGGAAAAGGGCAATTAATGAGCGGCAGACATATTTTCAGATATCCTTGTTTTATGAAGCAGGTCAGAATCTGATATAATAATTTACACATGTATATACATACAGACACACATATATAAACACAGAATGTCTCCAATAAAAAACATATGGCAAGCTTAGGCAGATTGTTTTCCATTGTTTTCCATGTGAAAACAAAATAATAAATCTTTCTTTTCTTGATATCTGTGCCTTTGCTTTACCATGAAGCTAATCATTTCAATGAGTTACTATTTTCCCTGGCCCATTTTTAAGCCCCTGTTATCTAGAAAGTCAGGTGTCACCACCAGAATAATTTCTTTACTCTGAAATTTAGGGAAAAGTGTTGATTCTTAGAGAAAAGAACACATGACCAGATTCCCTTATGCTGATATCCTGCAGCAGGCAGAGGGGTGTCTTTAGGATGCTGATGTCTGCTGACATCTTGGAGCACACACCAGCAGCCCATTTGTCTTTTGCAAGGGACAGAACTGAGGAGGGGCTCATATTGCACACACCATGTTTGTGATAAAGATATCCTCTCTGTAGAGTGCAGTAGTTGTTAACTACTGCCCTCCAAATGCTTCGCATGTTCACACCGTCTCCTACTATACAGTTTGCTCCAAGGAGTAGGACAGAGAGCTGGCCTGGAGCAAGAGCCACTTCTCCATACTCTTCTGGAGGGTCCAGCTGATCTTCCAGGAATTCCTGGCTGAGCCAGGCTTTTTCTCCTTCAGACCATCTGAGCACTGCCAAGACCCTGGCTCTTTTCCTGCCTGTCACATTGCTTATCAGAGTGCTTATGAAGCACACATCTCACTTGTTGTCTTTTGCTGTTTCTCATATTTCACAGTGATTGATGTAATCAATCAGCTGCAAAACCTGATGAAGAACAGCAAGAAAGCCAAGGTGGACTCACTTCTTTTCTCAGTTGGGATAGGAGCATCTGAATATGCACCTTAACTGGACAATGAAGGGAAATGAGCAAAGTTCAGTAAGTTGTGAATATACATGTGTGCAAATTCATTTTTATATGCAGTTATTCCTTGTTTTCTGAAATAATATCCACACTTATTTTAGATTCAAATAATATATAACAAGAAGAAAGATCTTGCCATTTTCTGGAGTTAGCATGGCAATGAATGACATTGAAAGGGTGCTTTCTGGAGTGACAAGGGTAGGGAGGAGGCAATTCAGAAGTAGAACTTCATCACATTAATGTGATGCTGTAGAGGCAGAACCTTCATTGTAACTACAAGCTGTCACTAATGGCTAGATGCTTAAATAGATGATCTAATTTTTAAATTCAGTTTCTTTAAACTTCTTATTATGTACCAATTTCACAAAAAGAAAACCATTGTTTACTGTAGGTATCCTTTCATGAATCATCTCTCCATGGGTCTGCAGGCCCCTGCTAGAGCCCTGCTCCAGCACAGGCCTCCCATGAGTTCATGGCCTCCTCTCAGGCATCCACCTGCTCCAGCATGGGCTCCTCCACAGGCTGTGGTGGATCTCTGCATCCCTGGGATCCTCCATGGGCTGCAGGGACACAGCTGCCTCACCATGGTCTGCACCACAGACTACACAGGAATCTCAGCTCCCCCTCCTTCTCCTCTGACCTCGGGGTCTGAACAGCTGTACCTCTCCCACATTCTCACTGCTCTTCACTGGCTGCAATTACATCTGACAACCTTTTCTTACTTCTTTTTCTTAGATCTGTTATCCCAGAGGTGTTCCCACAATTTCTGACTGGCCCAGCTTTGGCCAGCAGCTTGTCTGTCTTGGAGCTGTCTGGCACTGGCTCTGCTGGACATGGAGGAGGAAGCTTCTGGCAGCTTCTCACAGAAGCCACCCCTGTAGCCCCCCTGCTACTGAAGCTTGGCCATGCAAACCCAACACAACAGGCTGTACATTCATTGTCCTTCTATTCTGCTTGTACAGCAGCAAACAGCAAACATCCACATTTGTAGATACAATAACTACAGCCTAAATAATGGAAATTCCATCCAAATAAAAGTTTAGATGTTCTGTAGGAATGTTGACAGTAGGAAAAAAATAGTGATAGACCACATTAAACCGAGAAATTATTCCATTTTCGTAGAGCATGTGGAGAATGCTTTCTCCACAAGGCATCCAGCTCTACTCACAAATAAAATTTGAGTGGCAGTCAAACTGCACGTGGTTTCGGTTCACTGTTTTCTGGTGAATGAATGTGATGGGGATGTCTCCATCTGCACAGTACAGAAGTTCACTGGTATTTAACTCAACCCAAAACCATCCCTCCACAGAATTATCAATACCTGGTTAGGAACATGGACATGATTATAATCTTTAGCAAACACAGGAGAGCCAGAAAGCTTTAGCAAAGTTTCCTTCCTATTGACAAAATCTACCTGCCACTAGGACAGAGAAGGGCTTATGTGTGTAGTTCTGTTGGTTAATCCATGCCAACAAACAATTTGAAACATGGTAACAGCCCAAGACTAAAGAGAACAGTTTATTTGTGAACATATTTCCACTGAACATGATATAAAGAATTATTCTTCCGGCCTAATGTTACCCAAATTAAATGAAGAGTATTTTGTCCCTTTGTTTAAACCATGAATAAATACAGAATAATAATAAAATCATGTATAATCTAAGAGCTGCAAAAGGCACTTCAAAAAAATTCTAGTGGCTTCTCCCCCTCCCCCTTCTTGAGTCATTGTCACCTGCCTCAAAACTGCATCTGGGAAAAGGATGGAAGTGTAGCCTCCTGAAAGGGCTTGTTTTGCCAAAGTTGGCATGGGAGCCCTGGGCAAGAGTTCAATCCCAGGGATCAGTTTAGGATTACGTAAGGTCAATTATCTTCATTGTTTCTGCTGATCTTTAAGCTGTTAGAAAAGAGTCAGTGTGACTTGATTCCTTTGAATGGAAAATAGGACAATGGTTCCATGATGGAAATGGTTGTGCTGATTAGGAAAGCAGTTTTCCGTCACGAAAGCAAACATGGCCACACTTCCATGCAAATATGGAATGCCATGTGGTTACTTTTTCTTTTTATGCAGCCAAAACAATACTCTCAACTCTTGCTTGACATGGAGGATTTTATGTATGATGTGGACTGCAAAGCTGTTTGAAGACCAGGGATCTGGGAAAGTCATCAAAAGCTGTCTACTTTCCTCTGGATTTTGCCTTGAAGATGATTGACATTTTAAAATAATTCTATTCATTTCTGTCTTTTCACCAACTCATACAAGCAAATCATCCTTTCTCCTTTCCCCCTAGTAGCTGAATCAGATTGTTTTGAAATAATAAAATCTAACCAAGGAAGCACAGTAAATTATTTTGGGAGCATCGGTACAGGGGAATCAAGGATCTATCTCAGCTCCCATTCCTAATGGCATGCTTTCCATCATCTGTAAATTGCAATACTCCATGGAGTGATATTCACAGGCTGTGCTGGAGGAAGAAAACCACATTTTTCGGTATCTTGTACCAAAATCAGGTGAGGAGCATAGATGGTATTAATGTATGGATGCCACATTGCAGCAGGAGCCCTGGCAGCTCATGAAGGGCAGGTCTTAACAGCTCTCGTCTTTGCTGCCTTATTAAACCTGTGCAGCTGCCCAAAATGGGGTTTCAGGTGAGGGCATCATGATGCTTAGTCCTCCTTTCTGACCCATCTTGTGTTGTAATGAGCCTAACTCTCTTTCTCATCTCCCATTATCTATAGAATTTGCAGAAAGTTAAGTATCTTTGCAGCATACCTGAAGTCCAGACAAGACAGCTTCAAGTCAGACAGTGATCACAAAAAAAAGTTGATGATGCTTAGTCTAGGGGCACACAGTTATATAGAGCACTTGTGTAAGCTTGTATTTCTCCAGGAAGCCAAAAATCCCAAGCAGCTCAGGCTGTTCACACTGGACTTTTTTTTTTTCTTTTTTTCCTGCTAAGTTAAAACACTGATCAATTGAAAATGAAATATTTGAGGAGTTTTTTTTTGGGAGATACTTTAACCAGTAAAATCAGATCTGTTTCAAAACCAGAAGCTGAAATTCTTGGAAAAAGTACCCACAAACATGTTTCAATTCTTTTTGTGTGTAACACAACTCTTTGACTTCAGCTGATTGATTCAAATGCAAACTGCTTGCATTAGATCCAATAGTTTCCATTCTCCCTGAACGCACTTTCTGGCAAAACAATTCCTTGCAGCTCTGTCGGCTCCAAACATTTCAGTGTCATCACTCTCAAAAGCCAAGTGTATGAGAACATAGCATAAATGATAGCTAAACACAAAGAAGGGACAAAGCTGCATAAAGTTGTGGAGGAGGTAAGGAATCTTGAATAAGTTTTTTCCTAAATTCACTCAGATTGGAAAACTTAGGAAGGGTAGTTCTTACGTGCCTTCATGAGTGGGACAACAAATTATTTATTTGAGCATTGAGAGTCTTTTCATCCCTGCTCTTGCCACGGCTGCACTCTGCCCAGGAGTAACTGGCACTGGGAAATTCCCATGCGTTTCATTTGTGACAGCAACCATAGAGACTAACTCCTGTCTCCTTGTGTCCTGCTGCAGCTGATGAAGCTTGGTTGTGCCAGCAGAGCATCAGGAGCTTCTCACTGGTCTCATGCAGCCAGCTCAGGAGGCCACAGGGAAAGCTCAGTTCCCTGTGGAAGGTGAGCCTGCTACCCTCCAGACCCACCCCTTACTTCCCAGCTCTATGTGGTGTTGTGTCAGGGGACAATGGGCCACTTCAAGGCTGAATTTCAGCAACATGTAAGGAGGAAAATCCTCACAGGGAATGCCAGAGCCCCACTGTATGCCCGTTTTTGGGGGAGGGGTTATAGCAATGCAAGTTTTATCTCTCTTAGTCACGCTTGCACAGACAGTTCAACATCTCTGAGAACCTGCTAGACCCAAAGACCAGCTGAAGCATACAAATCTTCTCCATGTGACTGCTGTTTGGCAAACCTTCCTTCAGTTCAATTATAAATTACAGTGCAGGAGCAGGAAATGAAAAAAACAAACTCCAAACTATTTAGCAAAGAGCCAAGCCTGGTCTTTACATAATAACCATGACTTGTTTTTGGAAAACACTTGAAAGCAAAGGCTGGACAAATGAAAGACCACAGAACAGCAGGAGTAGACTTTCTTTTGCCCTGTCCACTCTAATATGCAACTTTCTGAACAAATATTGCTAGAACTGGCTCTTTTTGGCATCAGCAGGTAATTAACTGACAAGTATACGCACTTATGAGATGAATTTCTAATCCTTCAAAAAAACCAGCACTATTGCCTTGCTTCCAACAAAGGATGAGAGAGGTTTAGAGAAAGAAAGTGCAGTGCACTCATTAACTAAGAGGATTAAAAATCCTAAGGTACAGGCAAACTTGAACAACATTTTTTAAAAATATTTGGTTTGATTTTATTTGATTTGATAAACCATGTCAACTAGAAAAACATCCTAAATCATAACCAAGCACTAGCTAAAGAAGAAATAATGTGATTTCCAAGGAAGTATAGGAGTAAAAAGTTCGACAGACATGGATAAAGAATGTTTGTAACCAAGAGGAAAAGTTGTTGAAAACTTTCTGTTAGAAAACTACTGTATTAGGAAGTAGTCATTTAAGGAAATCAAAACATTTCACAGGAATGTAAATAACTGTTGGACCCTTTCTCTAAGATTTCATAAACATACTTGTGCAGCATCTGACGGACTTCTGTAGGAACAAGGAGTCAAAATGAAATATTCAAAGTAATTTTGCAAGGCAGTTTTCTGTGAGCCTTATTTTGCCATAATGGGGCTAAAAAATAAAATAAGAAATGTTTGGTTTTTTTCACAGAATAAACACAATCCTTTGCAAACCAATAAATAGATGAGTAGGTTTGTTAGCAGTCACTGCCACCCCAAATACTCATGAGACACTTCTGGAAAATTGTTCACAGAGATGGGGAGACAGTGAAGAGAGTTTCAAATTTTCAGAGTTTACCATGGCAGTTGGGGAGATTTCTTCGATATGAGGCTGATGAGGCACTGGGAAGTGTTCAAGGATGGGCAACATGGTCTAGTGGCAGGGGGTTTGGAACTAGATGGTCTTTAAGGTCCCTTCCAAGCCAAATCATTGCATGATTCTATGATACCCTAGTCAACTGCAAAAAGAATATTCACAATTATATGGTCAAGCAACCAATGAGAAACAGCACGAAACAAAGATACCATGAATTTTACAACATCAGCACATCAGATCACCAGATTATGCAGACAGACAATCTCTAAGGTAGGCCATATAATATTGTTACTGTGGTTCCAGAACAATTAAGAGTTATTGAAACTAGGTTGTGCTGAGACTACAACTGATTTTACATATCCTCCTTTGTTTGTACTTTCCTAGGTTATAAGAATGGCTGAATCAAATGACAGTGTGACGATTGTGTTCAAATTTCTGTGTAGTATATACAGATGAGAAAATTTGATCTTGAAGCTGTGGAGAACTATGCCTCACTGATGCACGACAGCCTCTTGGAAAACTGTGCAAAATTCAAATATGTACTATTGGATAGGCAGCATGCATAAAATGTAACTTTTAAAAACTTTATTTTCCCATAGCAAGTTTTTTATTTAATTGCACACATTTAATGTAATCTTCATGTATTGCTGTGACATGACATCTGCTTTCATCTCCACAGCCTCAGTTCTGCTCTGGACTGTATGTGGGGCTGTGCTGACAGCACAGATAGTGACACAATCGAAAGATTTTGGAGTGAGCTTTGCATTGAAGTTCTTGAACCTACAGAACAACTGAAAAGCACTCACAGTAGCACAGAGTTCAGACAGGCTGGTTTATCAGGCACCAAAGATGACTAAACATGCATCTGTAGCCTTTCTGTGTCTCCCTCTCCAGCAATGTAGACATAGCTTACTATGTCAGAGGGAATTCAGAAGTATAAGAATAGCAAAACAGCACAAAAAATACTGACTTCAAGTCATGCTTCACAGGTTTCAGTTCTGTTGAGACAGCGTTTATCTCCATTACACCCTTTGCAAATATGCTATTTGTTTTAAGCAATACTTAATCCTTTTCCAGTGTATCTGGGGTGGGCACCTGCTTACATAAGTAAGTGTAACACCAGTGTGTGCAGGAGGGCCTTTCCAGGGTGTTACACAGGTCATTGTATTACAGCAGTTATAATCAAACTATTGTTCATGCTGTAATTGAGTTCCTGGAAAAGGAGATTTGAAAAAGAGGGTTAAGAGCAAGTTTATAAAACTTAAGCATATACCTAATCTGTCTGAGAAAATTCTTAATGTACTTTGCACATTTTTGAAGCTGTCTGTGACCTTAACATCAGAGTCTGGAGATATGTAATTAATGTTTCCATTTATAAAAAAATCCCACAGAAATATTTATAATTAAAGCTGTCTGTTTCTATGCTAAATATATGTCTATATAAAGGTATAATGTATGTTGTGTGTCTGTGTAATAACACAACAGCTAATAAAACAATATTGGTTAGTAATGAGGTTGCTGCTTGCCAGAACATCACTGTAAAAATTTCAAGGCCAGGCTTCAAGAGTTCTGACCTTTCTACCAAGAATATTAAAAGAAATGGGCATTGATCACTTCTATATCACCAAGAACCTTCTCTTCAGATGACATTAAGCCATAGAAACAGTGGGACTATGATAATCAGCTGAGATGCTGCTTTCTGGCACTCTCTTGTAGTGACTCCAGCTTTATGTCATTTGACCTAGCTGTCTGTTTTTTGTATCCCTCTCAGTCTCTGACAAATGGCTGCTTCCAAATGGCCTTCAAGGCAGTGAGCAAAGAGAGGAGTTTCCTACAGTCTCCTAGGAGTTAGTTTCACTGACCTTTACTCAATGAAATGCCACTTAAAACCAACTAATAGGAAAGTCTGGAAGACAGACCTCTTCCTAAAATGAATCCCTGCTTATCCATCACTTGCTGGGCAAAGGTGGTGATACTAAGCTAGTGTGATTGATTAAAAGTGGGCTATGGCACCAGTCCCCATTTGGCCATACTTCTTGATAAACATCACAGCTGTCCTAGAAAGGAATTTGTTAATCTGTTGATGTGCAAGGTATAATCTGAAAATATTTGGAGGCTGGATCATCAGCAGAGGATGTGGTGGAAGAACATACAGGGTGGGATTTAGCTGAGCAGGGACTGCAGTGTACAGTTGGGATTCCCACATGAACTGGTTATAACTACCAAATCATTGCAGATGTTTCGAATATCTAAGCCTCTTGCCTCTGGCTTCCTATTAGGATTGAGTGTCACATTGTCTTCAACTTTTCCCAAAACCCATAGCAACAAAACTATCTTTGGGACTCCAGTCATCTTCCAAGCATGATGTGAATCCTCACAAGGGTTCAAAAGTTATGATGAAGTGATATTATAGTCAAAATTCAGTCTCATTGACTTTTTCTATAGAAAACCAGACTAGCAAGCCTGTCCAGGAGCTTAGGTACTTTCAGGATTTGACAGGAGGTAAGCAGGAGTTCTGAAGTGTACTTAAATATTTATCCAAGTACTTCCTCTTCTAATGTGTACTTGACTGCTACGTAAGTCCCTTTTTCAATTATATTCTTGAATATCTTGGCTTTTATTTGTCCATTGCAGAAACATGCAAGTTCATGACACAAAGCCTGGCCCATAGGCAGTAAGCAGACAAGCTTCTGCTTACTGCAAGGTAAACCTTTTATCTCAGCCCACTGCTGAGCCAGGAGGGCTGGAGCAGAACAGTGGTAGAGTGCGGAGGGGGAAATGGCTGAAGAAAGCACAGAGGACGCAAAAAACCCTCCTCTTTTGCTCATTCCACCACAAGAAAGACAGCTGAGAGTGAGCTTTTCTTCTTCCTCACAAGCTAGAAACTGAAGAACAATTAGAAAATTGTTCAATTGTTCAATGCCAAATTGTACCAAATCTTATAGTTTTGTGTCTGCTGAAGCAGAATGCTGCACATTAGAAACACTCTCTTTCCCCATTTCTTTCCACCCCCCTCCCCCTCCAAGCTTTTGGCTGTTCCAAACCTTCTGAGGTTTGACCTGAGAATTCAGAGGGAGTTTCAGGACAGAACAGCAACAGCTTTCTGCATCATAGCAGATCTAGAGTAGCATAAAAATTCCTTCAAAGTGTGAAGTCAAAAATTAAGCCAGTCCAAGATGAGAAAGAAGGCACTGATGTGCTGTCTGCTTTTTAGTTGTTTTCAGCTATTATTTCAGTCTAATTAATTGTGCAAGAGGAGGGACTATGGCAACAATTCATGTTTCATACAGATCACCAGTGCAGAAATGGTCCCCATGCAATTTTGTATTCTCAGCACATCCAGATGCATTGCAAGTGAAATCAGTCATTTTGAAAAATTACTACAATTTTCATTAATTTTGAAGTAATTTTTGAGCATCCAGTTAGCATAATGAGTAAAAGTAACAGACTTTCAGTGAACTGAACAGCCTTCTTGCTTGGTTTTTATCCAGTTGTATTATGAAACCCCTAAAAATTTCAAGCAACTCCTGCAATATCTGGATTACTATTTCCATTGCACCATGAAACCTGACATTATTATGCTTTCACGGAGAAAAGTGACTGTCCTGGCCTGAAAGAGCCCCAGACTAAGCATGACTAAGGTGTCAGCCTCTATGGACACACCAGGACCGAGCCTGGGCTCCGTGCAAGGTTTCTCAGGCATTTTCCCAGTGGAGAACAGCGTTGTGTAAAATGTCGCTAGACACTTGGCACACAGAAGGAGAAAACAAACAGATGCAAACATTCAACAAGGAAGTCAAAGTGTAACAGACAAAGTCACAGTAGTCTAAGTGGGGAAGACAAGCACTGGCTCCCCTTCAATCGCCTGTCAACAGGACTGCTCATATCTCCAGCACTTGGCCTCAGGAGCGGATTTTCCCTTTGCAGTATCTGTCCCCCATGCATGTGCTGCTTCCCACACATGCTGGGCACACTGCTGCTTATCCCTGGTTTGGGGACACGCTCCCTTTTTCTTCCCTCCTTCTGAAATCCTCCTGTTGGCCCTTTTCTTTTCTCCTACCTGTCTCTGCCCTTATAGTTATTTCTTTTTGTTTTATTTCTTTTTGTTTGTGAGTTAAAACCAGAAATTTATAATTTCTGTCACACAATCCTGTATCTTCTAGGTTAGTTTGCACACTATGTGGTGCTTCTGCAGGTTAAGACCTCTCCACCCACTTCTGCCACAGACCTCCACCTTTTCCCATCTTTCCTTACTTTCATTCAAGCTATGGAGACAAGAGGGTCAGATTATAATTCTTACTTACTTACTCTTTCAACTGGATTTAAACTGCTTACACATCTTTCTTGCACCAATAACCTATGTATATGAAACTTATGCATACATATATTTACACATTAACTAAAGCTCAATGGTGACTTCAATCAGGCTGTTGTGCACTCTCTAGCTTCTTCCACGACCCCAGGTTTCCATTCTCAGAGTTTGGAAGGGGCCGAGACATCTCTGGATGGGGAGACTCTCTGGAGTCTCAGGGGCTGATGATGGTTGCTCATGTTGTGTGTCTTTATTGCCTCAGGGAAGTCTCGATGTTCCCAGCCTGTCACTTGCCCACTCTGACGCTTGCAGCCCTCACACAGTGCTGGCATCCCAGCATGACTGCTGGGGGGCTCAGGCAGCTCCAGCAACAGGCACAGCTCCCATAAAGGGAAGACAGGAGGGAATTGCCTCTTCCCAGTGAGATGATGCCTCCATGCCAGACCCTCTAGATCAGGGAGTGCATCCTGGCTCACATCCTGGGGCCAGGGGAAGACAGAGGCTTTCCCCACTGCTGCAATTGAAGCCACTGGAAAGAAGGTGCAGTGCTGCGCTGGGGTGGGGGAGGGAGATGCAAGTTGGCTTCTGGTGCTCAGCTGAGTTGCAGCAGAGATAATGGAGAGGGCTTTAAGGCTTTCCTCAAATCCTCTCCTTGGGGAAATCTAAATGTGAGTGTAGTTCATCCGTGCCTACACATTCAGACTTCACAGCAGCACGAACCAAGTCCTGAGAGCTAATTGTATATACCTATCTCTGTTGATTAGCTAGGCTGCTCTCTGAATTTGAAAGGTGACCATTCAAGCAAATGGTTGGATGCACTACAGAGGCTCCTGTTCCACATGCCAGCAGTTTCCTTGAGGGCTTCATATTGCTCTGGAGGTATGCAAAAGAGAAATGCAGCAGATCAGCATATTCTTCGTTTATCTTTTTTTCCCTTTTCACCTTGCCTATTTCCTTTTTAACATTTTGTGATCAAGTAATTAGTGTTGACTTAGTTGCAGTGGATTCTTTAGCTGCAGTTTGTTTGCTTAACTGAAAGAACTCTATTTAATCTCAAAGCCAATCCAGAGCAAAGCAATCCAGAGATGAGGATGCATGTGGTTTTATTTACCCTCTAATACTACTTCACTTTTCATATATTGTTTCATGCATCAGGTATGGTAACTAAAATGTGTATTTATTAGTCGATCTGAACAGTAGAGCAACCTGGAGAAAAAAATTGTATTTTCTTTTATGTGACAGCTAGTTCTGAAAGCAATAAAAACCACATATTGATAAAAAGTAGGAGAACCAGGTAACGTTTTTAATGATATTTCAGAAGTCTCCCAGGCATCCTGCCCTACAGAGGTAGTAACTCGCATCAGGGGCCCATCAGAGCAGGATCTGTTCAGAGCAGCACCCCCACAGAGCTGTGTACCAGTCACTTCTTCTGGAAGCTTTAGTAGTTGTTTCAGCTTTAATAACCACCAGATTAAAAAAACAGAGAGAGGAAGACTTGTCGAATGAAGACCAGTGTCACTATATGTAGGCAGTAAAAACCTCAGTGGCTTCTGATCCCTTTTTTCACTTCTAGTGTCTTTTTCTATTTCTGAAATATTGCCTGTATTGATGTCAGGAAAATATTTTTTATTCCAGACATAGGGTTTCCTCCTCCAAAATGGGGTTCATGCAGTCTTTTGTTTTTCAGTTTATATGATCTTAGAAACATATTTCTCAAGAGAGTAGAGAAGGTCTTATGATATTACAAAGTAGCTTAAGAAAGATAGCAGCTATTTCCAAACAAGCAGCAAATTATAATGGTTGTGCTGGATTGAAAAATTTCTTTCATATTTCATTCAACACCACAGGACTGAATCAGCTGAGTCACCTCAAGTGACTCTTCTCAGAAAAGGTAAGTGGCCACTTATTTCCCATTACCACAAAAAGTGTTTCTCAAATGTACCTGAAAGTTATAAATAAAGACAAAAGACAAGGAACAGTTTTTGTCTTTTTTTTTTTTTTTCAGATGGGACAAAGTTGCAATTGTTAGTGCTGTAAAACAAACTGAAAGCGAGCATCTAAAATAAAAATGGCTTTCAAGAAAAATTAAAGCTTTTGTGCAAATTCCTACAATATTTTCCAGATGCAACATCCAGCCAATCTGTCAAATCTGATATAAGGCAGCTTTGGTCTTTCTGTTTCTAGAGAATATTTCTCCCCTTGGAGACCTTCTGGCTGTTTCTCTAGTTTTTACAGTTTCTAGGCTTCTTTTATTCCTTTTGCCAAAGGCACCTTTCCAATCACACTCCCTCAAGAGACAGATTCCAAAACCTCCTCCCCCACTTCTCAGGACAATGGTCTCTTGTCCCTTCAAAAGGTGTCTCCTGTACAACTGGTCCTAGTAATCTCACTGGGTCATTTCTCATCAGAGATTTAGTGTAGGTGCAGGGTAGTGTTTTGCCTTGTCAGTGATCTTGCTGTGTCACGCAGGTAAGCAGTGCTCGGAATAAGTGAGAGAATGCATCTCTTGTAGAACACGAAGCCAGCTGTTATCATTCTACTCATAGATATGACCACCAAGCACCCAGCGTAAGGATCAGGTCTCTGTTTATCTGAGGATTATTCTAAGGAAGAGCAAAGTGCTATTTACTTAACGATGTCAAAATGTTGTTGCCCTTGACTCCCACCACTAGAGCATTTCAAGATGGAAAACAACTCCTTTGCAGACACTGGATAGGGTCTAGAATGTCATGTTATACCTTCAAAGTTAATTTGGCAAGGGACTAAAGCAGAAATCTCAGTGAAGATTAAGGCAAGATGTTTGATAGAAGCTCTGTAGATTACATCATTGCTCTGCTTCCACTTGTGATGCAGATGGCAATGAATTGATCACCTACAAGGGCGAGCTGGAAGGGACTGACAAAGATCATTGAGTCCATCCCCCAGCCCTGGACAGGAACATTCCCAGGAGTCACACCATGAGCCCAAGAGTGTTGCCCAAATGCTTCTTGAACTCTGTCAGGCTGGAGCTGTGACCACTTCCCTGAGGAGCCTGTACCAGTGCCCAGGCACCCTCTGGGTGAAAAACCTTTTTGTAACACCCAGCCTAAACGTCCCCTGACTCAGCTTCAGGCCATTCCCTCGGGTCTTGTCACTGGTTACCCCAGAGAAGAGATCAGTGCCTGCCCCTCCTCTTCCCCTCACAAGGAAGTTGTAATTGCAATGAAGTCTCCCCTCAGTCTCCTCTTTTCCAAGCTGAACAGCCCAAGTGACCTCAGCTGCTCCTCATACAGCTTCCCCTCAAGGCCCTTTACTGTCTTTGTTGCCTCCTTTGGATGCTGTTTAATAGCTTAATGTCTTTCTTACGTTGCTCTTTCAGAAGCAAAAATGAGAGGTCAGAAGAGGTCATGGTAGCTCTTTATGGTTTTATTTTTCCCCATGTTTCTTTCTCCTGGGGAGGATAACAAGCAGTTTTAACAAGCCCTGAAGCTTTACAATCACTTCGATTTCTCAACATCTTAATTGCTTTCTGTGGTATGTATCCATGAGAGCATGATAACGCTAAAATTCCATCTGAAATCCCATAAGTGTTTACAGATGTAGGAATCTGATCACAATGCAGGACACAGCTGTACCCTTTCCACTGGGTTCTGCCAACACCATAAGCCAAACACCCTGAGTTTTGGAGAGATCATAATCAGTCAAAATCTGCATCAAAAATGTGCAGCTCAGATCCTCTTTTGGTCTAAAATATGACAGGCCACGTGCCAGAGGACACATACCTAATTACCAGGCTGTGTTGATTATTCCTCCTTCTGTACTTTTCTCAGTAATTTTAGAATAAATTATATCTTTTGCAAATTACACAAGGAGATGATTATACACCTAATTAGATGTTTACCTCTCATTTTCTTCATGCAATAGTATCTAGTACAGATTACAGGAACTCAGAATAATTTTCCTGTATGGTCACATTTTCCCAGGCTTAGATTTCAATGAAAAAAAACCCAAACTGAAACAACAAAACCAACAGTAAGGTTTTTGGTTAAGGGAATATTTACACCCTATTCAGCTTTTTTTCTTCCTTTAATATGAAAATGAATAGTATCAAGTATCAAGTGTCTCAGCTACTTGCAATCCATTGGAAAATGCATATTTGAAGGGAAAATACATAATTTATTAAATGTGTTGCTTAAAGTGAGAAACTTGAAATTGAGTTTAGTAAGTCTGGGGATTTGAGGTTATACTTGGCATTGGCTACTCAGTCTGCTGAATTATTCAATGCTAAGACTGCCAGTGGGAATAACAAGAAAACAGACATAGATTTCAAAATATGTTTTCATTTGATTGGGAAGAAAAAGTTTAAAAATTAAATAGCTACACTCAAAGATTTATTCCATCCTCATTGAAAAACTGTTGATGGATGACTGCAGTTCTGGCTCTGAAAGGAATACCCATGCGTATTCACTTAGTGGCACTTAAACAAGAATAAGAGACTTACTGTCCATTAAACTGACACAAATTTTAAATATAATTAGAAATTGCTTCCCTTTGAAACCATTTTTTTCAAGCTAACTAAAAAGTTCATATATATTAGAAGATAAGGACAAAAGGCTGTCACAATGTTGATGTGTTTTACACCTGTTTGAAGAAATCAGCTTAAAACAAAACCCTCTCTTTAAGGATTGCACTTTTGCCACAAGATCGGTTCCTTATGTTAGGAAAACACTCTGATTTCCATTAGAAATTGAAAGAGTTGTGCAAATAGAACTAATTATTCCTTAGTTTTAAATGTTGTCAGAGGAAAGTCTGTTTTAATCAAAGCTACATCTGGCTTTTTGTTATGTATCAGATGACCTAGAGTCCGAAAGATTTCTTATATATATAAAGAAAAACAATTTCTTGGCAACACATATCTTCAACCACCACAAAGAAAGAATTGTTTCAGGAACTGAAGCAAAACCCCTCATTCTGACAAATTCTACTTTTTTTCATCATTAGTAGGGGGTAACTCCCCTTGATAACAGCAGGCCCTTCTTCTCCTCATCTCAAAGTTGTGTAAGACCTCAGGAGATAGGAGAGATCAAAGTCACTGAGAGCACAGTCCATCTTACCTAAGCCGAGTCACACTGCTTGGTTGGAACCAGGAACTGCTAGCAGGGAACAAAAACATCCATCTGAATCTTGAAGCCTTTCATTCCTGTCAATCTCATTTTTCCCACACCACACAACCTTCTACCCACTGCTCTCCTGTGCCCTACAACCAACACTCCAAACAATCTCACTGAGAAATGGTAAAGGCAGAATTTCTGCACATGCTTTCTCACATCTCTGCTTCTGCACTTGCTCAGCAAAATATAATCCCCCAAAACTGAAGTACTGCTTTTGAGATTTCACTTAATATGTCATAGATTTGTACTACAATTGATTGGTACACATCATGTGACCACTAATCTTTCAATAATATACTATTTTATCTGTTCTTCATCATGTTTTGGTAAAATGGCTAATGCTTTTTGTGGTTTCTTTGATTAATTTTATCAATAAGGGAACAATTGTCAGGCCTAGAAACAGCATTTCTGCAAATTAAAAGGCTGTGGAAATTTTCTAGGTTTGTCCAAGGAAAGACATTCTAGATGACAAAGAAACCACTGAAATTATTTGAAGAAAACACAGAAATATCCATTTAATATGCATTCATTAAAAGTCCCTAGGAAGAAAATGTTCTGCATTTTTAATACAAGCAAACACCAAGCTAATTTTTTTCATGTTCAAGTGGTTCATGAAACAATGACTTAAAAACTGCAGAGCTTTCTGAATATTGTTTTATTTATCAATATAAGGCAAATATTTCAGCTTGATGACAATAGATCAAAAGTATGGAACAACAAATACAAATTGGAATTTTTTGTCACCGTAGGACTTGAGAAATATCCCCAAACTGACTAATAACTAGTCATTTCTCCTTTGTCTCACTCTTGTCCAGTCCATGAAGGGCTCTTAAATAGGCAAATGCAAACAAGAAATAAAAAATAGGAAAGGTAGTGCTGTATACAGAAAAGTGGACATCTAAAAATTTTACAAAAAAAAAAAAAAAAGAAAAAGAAAGGAGAGCAGGGTATTAATTACAGCCTGTTCTAGGACTATTAAATTTATCTGGAGCTCTTCCATCAGCCTCAATGACCTTTGGATCAGACCTGCCACTGCTTCAGAAGGGCAGAGTTCTCATCTCTTGCAGAAAATGTCTATTCAAGCCAAAAGCCAGTCTCTGTGCTGAAGCCCTCCCACTCCAGGTGGGGCTGAATTCAGACTAAGCTTCAGTCAGGCCACCTGAGCTGAAATCCAGCCTATTTAACAAACAAAGAACATTGTTTATTGAAGCAGATATCCTGCTTAAAATGCAAGCATCATGTGGATGGACTCTGTCCAACTCTCCTTGGAGTCCAACAGACTGGAATCAAATTGATCTATCTGCTGCCGCTGCTCTGTGGCAGTCTGGCTGTACAAGCCAGCTGTGAATTTAAGGGACCATTTGAAATGTATTTGACCCAGCTATAAATGGCTGCAAAGGGGAATGGGCAGGGTAGCATGATCTACCCAGCACAGTTGTTTTAAGGCAGGGTCATGACCTTTAAAGCTTTTCTGTAGGTGAGCCTCTTGCTCTGGGCAGCAGTGAGAACAAGGGACTGGACACTGGACAGCAGCTTGCATATGCCATAGGAATTTTTCCAGTGTGTTTCATGCTCTGTAGGTGAAATAATTCACTTGGATTTCCCCAGCTCCTTTGCAACTCTATAAAATGCAAAACTGATATATAAACAAAGTGCTTATGGGCAAGATGAAAACAGGGTGATGTACTTGTGTAGTCCTTCCCAAATGCAATAAATTAGTGGAGTGGTTTGATGGCTTTTTTTTAAAGTAAAAAAGCTCTTGAAAAATTCTGATAATCCAGAAATTACTTAAATCTTTCCCAATTTGCAATCTTTTAATGACTTAAAAAATGGAATCTTTTCAGCAGGAATCTTTTCTAAGCAATTCCTAAAATTATTGTTTTCTCAAATGCTTTTCTATTTTTTATTTCTTTAAGTGAACCTACTAAAACTAGAAACAAATGTAGGCTATTCTGAACCACCTCTATGTTCTTTTACTGTGTAATGAAGTAACCCCTTGGGCTAAACAAGAACTGAAGGAACTTACATGAAAAATAATATGAGCTGCTCCAGTCACCTCAGCTTAACTGAAAAAAAGGTGAGGGGTATTTGGTAGGTATTCATCCATTTGGAAACACAGTTCAATAGGTAAATCAATATATGAATCCTCATATAAAATCACTCTCCATAACTCCTGTAATTAACAAATTTCCTGTAATTTCCCTACACAACTCTCCATGCTGTTTTCATCTTCTTCCCACAGCCCTGGAAATCATGCCTGTTCCATTTGTAGCTGGTTCTCACCAGTGTGCAAGAATCTCAGCACTGCACCAGACCACATTTCTTCTTGCTGACAGTTATACACTTCCCAGCACAAACCACAAGATCAAAGTAGACTTCTATCTGCTGTACAACAACTCAACAATTTTGGAACAATTGGAAATCCTAGAGGCTTTCAGAGGTCATTCACCTCTCCCTTTGTGTTGCATCACCACTTGCAACTTGCTGTTTTTCCATAAAGATAAGATAATTTGGGGTCTTTCCATAGTTGGGTCTCTTCATATATTTTCATATATAATTTGCATGTTTTAGCTTCACATTTTTAGCTATTTGAAATGTTATCATATTTAGTCTTGGGAAGATTATTCAAAAACCTAAATTAGAAACATTATATCACATCTGGTTCCTGAACTGAAGACAGCATAATAATATTGGTATAGAAAATTAAGGCCAGGTTTCTGGGTATTAATTGTATTTATAATGTGAGTGTATTGACGGCTTTAATCATGATATTGCACCTGATGATATCACTTGAACCAAAATGAGTTGTGATGTATGGAGCCAAATTGTCATCTTGGCACTTCTGTGAGAATAAAATCTCTGGCAGTTATTCCTCATGGATGGGTGCACCAGCAGCAAAACAAGCTCTGGAGGGCTGGTATAAAGATCATGTCACCCTCTACCAGTCCTAAAGGTTAGGGCCCTTCTGGTGCAATGTGCAGATGGCAAAGGACTCTTACTGGCCAGAGTAGAAAAGTCTTCAAGATTCTTTTTGAGTCTTGGGACTCCTAAACTAGAATCATAGATGACTCTGTTGTGCTTTCCCTTCAACAAAAACGGTAGAAACAGAATATAAACATATAAACTTGTGTAAGTATATGTACATATTTATATTTGCATATATTTTCTGACAGAAGCTAGATTTTCCTCCTCTGTGTACTAACCTTCTCTCTTTGTCTCTGTATGTCTCTCTCTGTGTCTCTGTCTCTCTCACACACAGGGGTTCAGCCCCTGTATGGGCCATTCACTTAAGACCAGGATGGTCTTGTTGATCCTTGCAGGTCCATTCCAACTCAGAATATACTGTGATTCTGTGATTCTTTAGACTGTAATTCATCAATATTTGGAAGAGCCTTAAGTTTGTTGTCTTTCCACATGGCCTACAATTACAGCAAGTATGCAGAGCTTCCATTGCATTTGTGAAATGTAAAAAATCAACTTTTACAGTAAGAGTAATAAATACAGGATATAACCTACAAATTAATGCTGGAAGTCACAGCTGAAATTTCTTTTAAAATCAATTTTATTTAAAAAATCAGTTATACTCTCCTCAGATAACCCTTCACATTGGTAACTTTGCTAGACATTTCAGGTCCGACATAACTCATTGAATACATTAAAGAAGACAGGTTTGGGGTAGTTTTTCTGATAGCTGCTTTAGTCTCCCAACCAATGTGCTATAGGAGCACCATTGACGATCCATGCACGCTCAGCCACATGCCTCTGGTACTCAGTGATTGTTCTCCCAGTGCTCCTGGTATTGTGTGGCTCTTCATAACCCAGCACAGAGCTCTTTGAGCAGGTCCTGTGGCAGCAGGGTGCCTGGCCCTTTGAGGTGGTCCCTTCGAGCGGCGGCGGCGCCGGCTGCGGCAATAAAAGTCCAAAGGAGGGAATGGAGCCTGCATCCCGCCACAGCCCCGTCTGCAGCCAGCTGCGGCTTCCCGGCTCGTAGGAAGCGCCCACTCGGTGACCTGCAGCTTCTGCTGTCTGAACGGCTGTCTCTGAGCTTCCTGCAGCAAAACAAAACAGCACTGAAAGTGTCTGTCTCTTCCTTTTGTTTCACTACTTTCCTTCCACTGGGGCCCTCTGAACTTATGTGCCCAGCTGGAATTAATAGACCCAGAGTCTCTGCAGAGAAGACTGGGGAAGTGGAGGAGGCCCGAGGGGGTGGTGTGAGTATTTGCTGTTGATTTACACATAAATCAGAGCCAGCATATCGCTCCATTGGATGTCTGAGGCAGATCAAGGACAAAGGAACCTCAGGTTTTGACCCTCTGCTCCAACCTTTTATGTGCCTGGTCCCCAGACTTGTATCAACAGCCCATGGCATAAGTAGTAACAAATACCAAGGAGAGCAGGGCAAATCTTTCTGCAGCCCAGCATAAGCCAGGACATATTATAGGTTGAAAGGACTGCACATCTACCTACCTGAGCTTCAGAGCTGGCAGCTCTTTGTGGAAGAGTCTGAGGCATAGGTGAGATAAGCAGGGAGGGAGAAAGGGAAAGCAGAAGTATTGAGCACTATTCTCAAGTTAGTTTTTTGATGCCACTCTGTGGTAGGAGCAGCTTGGCAGCAGTGGGTACACAACCCAGCAGCATAGCGTCCTGGTCAATACCACCCCACTGCAGCGTCTGTGGCACAGGAAAGCATCTGGCTTCTGGTTTTCCCCTCTGCAGTGCAAGGCACGTATCAAGAGAAATGGGGAAGGAGACATGCCAGGGTTTTCTCCAGACATTCTTCTGAGAAAGAATACTTCTTGTGCAAACAGAGAGATACTTCAAAGGTGAGTGGGGTTTTGAGGGTTTTTCCTGCCTTTTCACTGTGACTGTAAGCCTGGAGAGACTCCTGCTGTAAGCCTTTGCTTTAGCTTTTGATCCTTGGCACACTGGTGTCTGTGAGAGATCTATGCTAAATGGAGGAGGTCCAGCTGAGCACTACACTTACAAATGTCTACATCCCTTAAGTGTTATCTCAGTAGAGTTTGGATCTCAGCAACAAGATTTCTTACAGTAATTTGAGTGACAGGTCACTCAGGAGGCCACTCTCAAAAGTTTTAATGGATGCTCTTGAGTTGTCTCCCCTGGCTGATGCAGTTATGCACTAAGCTTTGTTCTCTGCAGTAGTTCATGGCCTCTAGCCTCAAGCCATAGCATGCATGTCCTCAGTGTCAAAACACAAAAACACCAGTTGGGTGGAATGCAAAGCAATCCTGTCATTATTTAGATCACTTTGAACTCAAAAAAATTTTCCCACTAAAAATATAACTGTTATGTCTTAATGCCTAAGACATAACTCATGCAACCTAAACAAACTCAGGGCCAACATATGCATGTAGCCAGTCTGCTCTGCAAGCACTGGGCTGGAGCACTGGGTGGGTGGAGGACATTCTGCTGCCTTTGTGTCCAGGAGCCACTTTTTTCAGTCTCTGGTATAGTCACAGCCATGTAGACTTGATGATCTCAAAGATCCTTTCCAACCTAATTAATTCTGTGATTCTGTGTGATTCTGTGACTCCAGCCTTGAACTCATGCTGTAGTAGGTGGTTCTTACAGTTCTCTGATCATTACTAACTCTAAGAACCATTGCCAGTTTCATTTACAAATTATGGAAATGAGGCAGAAACTAGGTGATGGGCTGGCTTAGAACCAAGACCAGGACTTTTGCATTTAATGCTCAGCTAAGCTGCTCTCTTCTGTTACCTAGAACCTTGAATGAAGATACAGTCTTTAGAAGGGGAATTTACAGAGAAGAATGAGATGTGCTCTAAGAGGAAGTTCTGGTGTTAGATGGTGCTAGAAATAGCAAGTTTGTGTTACAGAAAGACAAGATGATGAGGTCTTAAGTTTTTATACTGAACAAAGAAGAAGATAGGAGCTTTATGGCAAATTTATTATAGAAATAAAAAAGTTGAGAAGGTTTTCAGAGGTAATGAGTAGATTTGATTCAATAAGTCATAAGTCAAAAAATCATTTCAGAACATAGATTTGGCCCAGTGGGTGAAGTTATTAGTCAACCCTATCTGTTATTCACCCTGTGTAGTAACAAGTAGCACATGGTGATGAAATGGAATTACAGGCAAAGCGTGCTGTCCTTACCCAATCAGACATTGCTACACACGGCATGAAGCATTTCTTTCCAGCTCTCACTGCTGATGACCTTGTGCCTTCAAGTATCAGGCTGAATTATCCTTATCTCCTGCAAAGCTATATTTAGTACTTTGCTGTTGTAAAATCTGGCACCAAGAGGGGGTGTTTTTTACACATTAACCTTAGGCTGATTGTCGTGGTTGGGACTACTGGACTTTCCAACACCACAATATTCTAAAAATACCACTGAAAACCTTGACCGTTCACGTGGGAAACAACAGACACTCAAACCCTTGGAACAAGGTGTAAAGCTTGCTCTCAGTTAAGTTATGGTGTCATGATTGCAGCAAGTCATCTGGGAGCAAAGCTGAGCAAATAGAGCTTGTGGGAGATTTATTGATCAAATGAGAAGAATGATTGTGTGCCAGATCTCTTGCTCATCTGTACTGACAGATCCTGACATGTCCATTGCATGTGGCCAAGAGAGTCATTGGCCAGGGTCATAGATCAGAGCCAACTAAAGTGTGTCAGGTGAGAAGCAGCAAAAAGAAGCCAGCAGTTTCCCATTCCTTCTTGTGTTAATAGCTTTCTATCAGAGCAGAAAAGCCAGGCTTATGCATTCCTGAACCTGTATTTGTCTTAAGGGAACATCAATGACAAACTGTTCTTCAATATTTTTCTCCTGACTTCCAAAACTGTCTGGAAATTATGTGAAGATGCAGCTTACAGGCAGAAATGGATGACATTAACTAAGGGGAATCAGCACCTCAGTGTGTTCCTTGGACCTAATGCATCTCTTTAAGATTACAAATGTTTTTAATGCTCAACGAGTTTAAACAGCCTCAGTGGCAGATCCAACTGGTCACTGAAGTGACATCTAGGCAACGATAATGCGTGCAATATCATAGCTACTGTATACTTTGAAACATACATCTCCAAAAAATGGAACAGCCAGGAAAGAGGTAGGTAGTAAAAAAAAATTTTTTTTTTTTTTTTTTTTTTTTTTTTTTTTTTAATTTAACACCAGAAATACTGAATGAGAACAGTCTAAGAAATATTCATGTTGTCAGTGACATGGTTTTGGGCGGGGAAGAAAAGGACTACACAGCCAAGAAAAGAGTATCTATCATGCTAACTGGTTTTAGTATTTGTTTTCCAATTCTGCTAATGACTTGTGCCATGTCTGTCTGTTTCTATTGTCAGACCTGCTCAGTCTAGAATTGCCTTGTAGTCACTTTCAACTTGCAGATTAGGAAAGTGACAAAAGAACATCAATTTTCTCAGCAAGTCACTTTCACTGGCAGCCCTCTAGCCCAGTCCAGTCCAGAAGCTATCTGTATTTATCACCATCTCACGGCAGAGTTGTACTGCTTCCAGAGGAGCTCTTTGCTTTTGTGCAGAAGAGCTGTCGCTCCCTCAATATCAATAAGTCTAAAGTGAGCAGCTAATATCCCCTGGCAGTGCTTCCAGGAGGCCTGGGTGCTACACAATAAAGATCATGTTTTTCCAGAAGATGAAGGGCTTTCTATTCTGGTTAACTGGGGAGACCCCTTCCTGACACTCCTTCCAAGCATGTTGGTTTTATTTTTAACTCCCTTTGCTTCAGTCTCATCTTTGGCACCAGGAATAAAGCTTTTTTCCATTGCCAGCTAAAGGTGTCAATGCCTGAACACATAGATAGGCACTGATCGAGAGTCTCCAAAGCACATCACTCTGCAGCTCACAAATTGTGGGAGTTAGGCAGTGCCAGGCATGCAAAGTTTAGATATTTAACTTTTATCCAACTTCTATTTTGGGGCACTTAAATACAATTCTGTAAGTCTCCAGCCAGCTACCACCTGTAGTAGTGAGCAGCAATTCCTGTCACTGAGAGACATCACAGTATACTAGGTTGGAAGGGACCTCAAGGATCATCTGATCCAAGTTTTCTTGGCAAAGGCACAATCTATACAAAATGGCCCAGCACCCTGTCCAGCCAAATCCTAAAAGTGACCAGTGCTGGGGAATTCACAGCTTCCCTAGGGAGATTATTCCATCGGCTGATTGTTTGCTCTCGTCCTGAAAAATTCTACCTCATGTCCAGTTGGAAACTCCCCAGAAGTAACTTGTACTAAATACTTCTTGTCTTTTCTGTATGACTCCCTGTAAAATGAGAGTCTCTGCCTTGGAGGTGCTCAGAAACAGCTCTATAGTTGCACAGCTGAGCAGAGTATGTTGTTGGACTTTTATGTCTATCTCACGGTGTATCCGACTACAACTGGGTACACACAGACTTGCCTCGAGCCCTGTAGAACCTTAACTACTGAATTGACCCATCAGGGACCAAGGAAACAGTGCTCATTGACATTCTACAGGCAGCTCTGACATGCATTAGGAATTACCCACCACAAATTGATCTGTAACATGGAAAAAACAGTTATGGATTTATTCTTTTCTCTTTTGTTAAGCTGTGCCAAATATTTACAAATATGTAAGTCAACTGGGGATTTCATGCAGGGATACCTTGAATTTCACAGTTCCATGCATATGTAATGTAATGGTACTTACTAACTACAACCAATGTAATTTCTTTTTTGTTCATCCTTCTGCCATCATGTCAGCTGTTGAGAGTTATCATTTTCTCTGTCTCCATGAACTGTATGGCATACTTCAGGAGCCACAGAGGTTGTACCTGCACTGATTACTGTGCTCATGGGCTCTCTCCTGCCTCCAGAGAAACAGCACAGCATCCTTGAGGAAGTGGTTTAAACACAGCCACATGCCAAATCCACTCCTGTAGTAACCACTAAACTAAAAAGTTATTCAAGGCATACATTTGGCCTTATTTGTCAGCAGCTCTTTCAAAACCTCTTGGCTTCAGTCTGGAGGAAACTGGTGGCAATATGCCATCAGCAGCTGACTAGCATGACACTTGGTCCAGAAATGGGGTGAGTGAGGTTATCAGAAGGTAATTCAACATCATTGTCACCATTCAGTCACCATTTTCCCTGGCTCCGTTGCCATGGAGTTGTAGCATATGCTACACAAAATAACAACGTTATTTTAGGAAAACTATGCAATGAACTCCTGTCCTTAGTCCACCAGGCTCCCTACATGCTGATTGCTGGGATGCTAACTAACTGGAGCTTGCAGGTTTGCCATTGATGGAAAACTCAAAAGTTCACGTTTTACCAAACAACACGATACACCTCCACAGCATGGGTAAAAGGCATAGTTATGCATGACCAGTATTAGCTGAATGTTCTTAGACTGTATCTGTGGAAAATTAACATTTCCCCCGATGTGCTTGACTGGCTTCATGTCATTCCTCTGACGAGAGAGACAGAATTACAAAAGCCTTTTTTTTCTTTTTTTCCATGTGCCATAGCCAACAATGTTGTACGTTATTAGCCTGTAGCACAATTTCTAAAATTGGAATTTCCATTGCTTGCAAGGCAGACTAAAAGTTTTCTTTCTGGAAAGGCTGTATCTCTTTCTCTCTGCTGCCTCTCCTGTACCTCTCCAAAACATATGTTTTCAATCTTTTTCATTTATATGTAAGAAATCACTGCCAACAGATATTTTTGCTTTGCAGCTTATCTTCTACTGACCTCCTAAAAAAATAAAAGAGATAAGGAGGAGAAACCAGAGATGGATTTACTGGTGTGACAGGAGAGAGATGAGAAAATAAAAAGAGTAAATTCCTCAGTTCAAATGTGAGCCTGCCAGACTGCAAATCAAAAATTTGCTAAATTCTGGAAATGTTGAGGTCATTTTTCCTTTTCCTCTTTTGTGCTTTGAGGTGCAGTCTGGAAGACAAAGCTTAATCAGTGTGAGAAAAGTGGTTGTTCCCAGTATCTTCAGTTGGCACCAGGAGCACCAGTTCTAGGAAGTCTTCCAGGGAAGTTGCTTTTTATACCTTTACTCTAATTTTAGAGACAAGACATTAAGATAATGTGAGCATGCATCCACCTTGCAAGAGACTTCTGCAAATTGAACCCAATTAGAGCCTTTCAAGGGTCACGTGTGTCTCACAGAAGCTCCAGATTTCAAGTGATGATCTTTAAAAGCATGGGTCACTCCTTATTTCCTCATTTAAGGGGGCCGTGGCACAACTCAGCTCCAGGTTGACAACTATGGGAAGAGTATATAGAAATCAATAGTGCCTGAGTACATGAAAAAAGAAAAGAACAAAGACATCTAAGTTTCTAAAGCTCAGGAGCCAAGGCTTATATCTGATTGCTCTAAATGGTACTTACTAACTATAACCAACAAAAAGGGATGAATCAGTATCCACTTCTGTGATCGCTATGGACTTTGTTAGCCTGGTCCCCCAATATAACTTCCCCATAGCCAGAGATCTTTGTCATGAGCCTGGCTGGCCTCCCAGCAACACCTACTTCCATCTGAACTGGATGCCACGAGATCCCACCCAGAGGAGTCAAGCCTCCCCAGAAACAATGAGTAATTCTTGGGAGACGCCACTGGAAGGCTGCTGCCGTGGCACGGGAAGGCCGATAACATCTCCCAAGCCACAGCAGCCCTTTGTGTCGGCAGACACAAGTGGGATGTTCCTTCTTAAGCTTTCCAGATTTGGAGGAAGTGGACCTTGAAACACAATGCTCATTGAAATAGACTTTCATCTAGGGGATCTTGCAGTGTAAGTGCCGCTCGGTGATGTGCTTTCCATCTGCAGCCGAGGCCTCCTGATGCATTTCCTGTGTTTGTTCCAGAGGGACGGATGGCAGCACCTTAAAGCAGGCACAAATTGTACTGGAGGGTGGGCATTATTCTGGGCTGCGGAAAACAGTAGACATTAGTAATAACAGTATCCTCAGGAGCCTCTGGTGGAAGTGGATGACATGTGGAATTACCTCCTCTCTCTCCTTCCCTCTCCAGAATAATAGCGCTCTCATTATAGAAGGGTTTAAAAGCATTTCATATCTGGCTGTGGTGATGTGGAGTGCTCAGTTGTTCAGAGCTCCTCTTGGGAAGGAAAGTCCACCTACGCTTATGATGCTAAACAGCCCTGAAGAGCAATACTGTAACTGGGAGTGAACTGCAAGGGCTACAACACCGAGTGGCATTCCACTGTGGTTGGCAGATTGGGTGGTACAAGAAATGCAGTTGAGAAGGATACTGCCACTGAGAGAGGGTCACTTCAGCCGTCAGCTAAGGCACTGTGAAAGCAACCCAACCCAACAGTACTTTTCTTGTTGTATGGCTACTGAGCAGTCTCCAGGCTGTGGCTTTGCAGGATTTCTGGTTGTTCATGGAGTCTTGTAATTAAGACTAAGCTGGCTGCAAGTGCAAGTGAGTACCTTTTGAGTCTGCCATGTGACCAAGTGCATAACTGAACATGGGAGCATAAGGACAAAATTTATTTCTGAGGAATAAATGTTCTCATCAAATCCTGTGAAATAAGCCCCCTTTTCTGTTATAAGGTTCAGTGGAAAGCAATAGAAATGTGCTGTACTTAATTGGCATCTCCCTACCAGAAGTATTTCAGGAAGTCTCAAATGGCAGGGGGATGAAGCCGGTAAGAAGGAAATAGAAATAGTTGCACTCTCACAAATCAGTTACTGAGTCTTAGACCTGAGCCCAGGGCATGGATCATGAACTGCAGGTTTTGGAAGCTGGAGATAGCTCCACTACTTAGTCATCTTGAAAGGCTCATAAAGAGAGGAAAATATCCAACCAAGAAGTCATGGAGGGTATGGAGGGATGTTGTGTGGGAGGAGGAAATTATTACAAAAAAAAGTAGTATCAGCCTCTCACAGTCCACTTTGGTTGCAAAATATATTTTAAAATTTTCATGTCTAGAAATACTACTGGCAGATCCCCTCTGTGCCGATTATTCAAGCACTCTAACAAAGCCTCCTTACTTCCATCTGCCTCTAATGACCACATGCCATCCAGTCTGAAGGGGAGAAGGATGTCTCTTTCTACTGTTGATCCCTTGTCTGTCTCAATCTAGACAATGTGAGGCTCCCAGGGTGGGCTCAGAGCTGTGGGGTGAGGCCAAGCTGGGGCAGGGACACACCAGGCAGGGCAAGCAGGCAGGAGGGCAGCCTGCCTGCCTCACAGTACTGCTGGGGAAGAGTCACTGGATCAGAACTTAAGGCAAGGGCAGAGTGAAAGGAAAATCACACAAATGAAAACAAGAAAGAAAATGAGAAAAGGGGAAAATTAAATGCTTTATAAAGTTTTGTAATTTTTTACCAAGACAGTTCAGAGTATGCTAAACAAAGGGCATCAGGATGCACATTAGAGAAATCAAAAGACTTATTGAATTATTACTGTAGTAAGGGGAAAGGAATTCAGCTCAGTGACCAAAGGAAATTTTTGCTTCAATGTTAGGAAAAATTATGGCCAGTAAGAATTTTGATAATAATACTGAGAATTACAATGATGCTGAAAGACTTGAGTCATGTTAGACCTTTGCTGTGAGTAATGGCGTGTAAGCATATAATGCCCATCCAAGAACACCATATAAAAAGTATCCTAAGAGCTGAGTGTCTGATGAACAAACAAGTACAATGGCCACTACACATCGATCCATGTAAATGGTTATCCCCACAGTGACTTCTATTCAACATGATTTTTCATGGCTGACATTTGGGTACCATTAGGAACCTTAATGCCTCACACAGGGAGGTTCAGGGTCAATTGGTAACCCTGAACTGGGAAAGGATGAATTTTCTTTTTGGTCTGAGTTGACTGAAGAGGGTTCCTGGCTTAGGCTGAGGTTATTCCCATAACTATAGACAATTAAAACTAGGTGAAATGAATTCCAGCCTTGAAATCTTTCACCTGAAAGGCAGCCATGCTAGAAATGGTATTAGTGTTGTGATGAATAGAACATAATAGAAACCAAACCTTTAATTTGCCAAATTTATGAGATTAAGGCATTATTTTAGAAATCAGGCGCTGCTGAAGTATATTGTTCCCACACTTCAGAAATCAAGGGAGCAGACTGGTAAAGAATACCATATGGTGAAGACTGCCTTAATGTGACTGTGTATTCAAAGTAAAATGTATCTTCAAGATCAGCACTGTTTAGAAAGCAGCCATGTCACCCCCCGCACATACCTAACCATTTTCTGGGGTTTTCTGGATGCTCTGTGTTGAAAGAAAGTGCTCTGTGTTGGAAGGGTGAAGATCTGAGACATACTTAATAAATTAATTCTTTTGATTTTTTAACTTAGGCTCATTGTATTTTTCATTATTCTCAATGCATCTCTGAAAAGACACCTGTCTAAATCCCAAATCCATTCTTCTAGAAGTGACTACCTAAAAGACTTGCACTGACACTCTAGGAGCATAACCTCAAACAGAGAAGGTCAGCAGAGCAAAGTGAGATTTCCTGGCAATGATTTAAAAGGAGGTGATGGAGGAAAATAACATCTTATATCAGTTTTAGCATTGTTCTTTATGTATTTCCAGCTTTAGCCATCCTTCCACAAACTTGCCAGACTAAACAGCTGCTTCTACTTCCTTTCACTGAATGTGATATTCAAGCATGGTGGAAATTAAACCATACAATGATCACAAATGAGACCAGTTTATTAACCAAAAGTCTAGGATGTCAGAGTAGTAAAAGAGTAAACATGATATTGTGACCTCTGCTTCCACTGGTATTTCCTACAGATTCAGCTAAATGATACCTTAAAAAGCATCCATCACACAGGGGCTATCATCCCTTGGCCTCTCCTTTCCTTTAGCTGAAAGCATGTCTGAATCACTTCACGTAAAATTCATTGACTAAGTAACATATTTCATAAACATGGATCTCAACTGCTTTCTCACAGTGTTGCATCTTTAGCAATTTGCCAAAGCATCTGAAACTACCAGCTAGCAGGAGATTTGTGAAGCAATGCAGTGGGACAGGTTAGTCACAGCATCTCTTGGTTGCCCAGGACTGGGCAGGCAGTGAATAAGCAGCATAATACCAAATGTTGGTGTCATTAAATAAACTATGTCAATATAACTACAGTCTAAATATTATAAGCCTAAAGCAGCTTAAGTTCCTAACTGCCTCCACAGGCACACAAATCCATCATTAAAATCTGAAAAGCCTAGCTCTGCTGTTGGTTAAGTCTGGAGTTGCTTAAATTCTTCGTGATACTTGCATTCCTCATGGGGCATGAGCTGAAACACCAGGGGAGGGGATAAGAGGGGGTGTGGGGGTGTGTAGCACAGTGGCAGCAGGATGAGCTCCTGGGAAGAGGCAGAGACTGAGGCAGCTTATGGAGCAATGCTCACTTTCCTCTGTGGCTGTTCCAGCCAATTAATTAAGCTCTGCTGCTTTTCTGTCCCTCTGTCTCTTTGTCCCTGGTTGCTACACTGGAAGAAGATGAGGGGAAGGGCTTTAATGGGTTTTTCAGTGTCCTCCCCCTTTCTGTCCTTCCACCTACATCCCCCCTCAGTGCTCCCCATATCTTTGGAGCTGGCTTTCCTAGCTGAGTCAAGAAGAATTGCGAGCACCTCCTTACTGACCTCCTCCCAGCTGGCTGCAGCGTTTGTGGTTATCTCCTTTCCTCTCTGCATTCAGCATACATAGGTTTAACAAAACTCATGGTGTTCAGTTAAACCTACAATTTTTCTTCAGCTCTCCAGGAGGCTGTTTTTGTGCTTAATTTTGTTCTCTGCATCCCTATTCCTGAGCCAGTAATGGCTGAAGCTTTTCAACACAGTGCACTTTTAAGGAGCTCATCCTCAAATTGACAATGTTTCATCTAGCATTAATTTAACATTTAACTCATTGATAAAGCCTGTTACAAAAAAGGCTGCAGAGGGAATACACACTAAAGCACTAATAATAAAAATTTCTTCTTTAAACTGGGACACCTGGGAACAAGCCCACAGAGCCAACAAGAAACAGAAGGCCACATCCCAGGTCCACTGCAGAATATCAGTGACTGTGTCCCCAAAAGTGCCTTCTAGGTTGACCTTGTGCCCTTGAATCCCGTGTTCCCTGGCAGCCAGAGCTCAGGAACAGCAGGGCCCCTCAGGGTCCCTGGCTGCTGCCTCACCGCCGCCCGTGACGCACGCACCCGGTTGTAGCAGGCCAGGGGGGGCTTGGTGAGTCTCTGAGCAGCCCTCGGGAGCTTTGCCTTGCGTAAAAAAAAAAAAAAAAAAAAAAAAAAAAGGGACAGAAAAAAATAGAGATAGGGGTTTGGAGTCCCTAATCAGCAATGATTGCTTCCTGTGCAAAAGTCAGCTGTTTCCATACAATAGCCAAGCTGTTCAGGCTCCAGGCGCCATCCCAAGGTCATCACTTCTCTATTGTTGCTCCCCACCCCCATGGAAAATTCCTGTGCTCTTTTATGTATATAAGCATGTTTGGTTTGGGTTTTTTTTTGTTGTTGTTATTGGTTTTTGGTTTGGGTTTGGTTTATTTTTAGCTTGGAAAACTCACTCCTGCCTCTTGTGGTTGTGGAGGGGTTCAGCACTTGGCACTGACCTGAGCTTGGCTTTTCAGGGCTTTCATTTGCTCTGCATCAACACTGCCTAATGTGCTTCTTATCTCAACAATTTTTTAAGGTTTTCAACCAAAATACTTATCTGCACTGAGTTCTGTGGAGGATGTAAATCACATTCAAATCTGACATATTTTTGCCAACTTGCTTTTCTAGGAATTCCTGTGTGTCATGGCCCTCTGAGACAGTGAGAAATGAGGCCATGTAAGTTACTAGATATTGTTCCCTTATAAAATATTTATTTCCTTACACTCAAAAAACCATTGCTCTTTTACATCTACCTAGTGGAAACCCTGTGGAAGGAAATATTTCATCCTAAGAAGCCATCAAGATATCATTGCATTGGTTCATTTTGAGACCTTCCAAATAAAATTCTACACCCTTCAGAATTCAGAAGTCCTGTAGAAAAATATTAATTTTGAGCAGCTTGTCAGATTTCCCATAACTCTCCCAAATCCCTTTCATTCAGCCAGAGCTGATCCTGGGCAAGACTAAGCAACTTTTAAAAACCACTCCCTGTTATTTGTTGCTGCTGGCATTAATTGGAAACAGCAAATTTAGCTTTTTGCAAATTTGGTACCATATAGTCCAGTCTGCAGCTTTTAGAAGCACTGACTAATTGACTGAGAATTTCTCTAGGCATGTGTAGTTTACTAAGCAGAACTAGAGAAAAATGGTGGATTTCAGGAAGGCCAATTTGCTCACACCCTGTGTTGTGCAGTAATGCCAAATGGAAACAGTTTATTGCCATACCTACAGTGGGATGTCTGCCTGATGTTGGCTTCTCAGGAAGTTCAGCGGTGATTGTGGTCTCGTGACATCATCTCTGGTGTCACTGCTAATAAAACAACTGTGCTACTCAGTCTGTGGCTTGCTCAAAATTTAGGACAACTCAGTGCTTTAACATGCAACAATTGATGGAGACGAATTTAGATGAAAACTGAATCTAGTTATGAAAAATGTTTTTTCCTGATATATGCTTTTTAAATTTTTTTCCCAAATGAACATGGTATTGATTGTCCCTACTGCTTGCTGAAGTAAGCAAGTCTAAACCACAGCAGGGCACCCCCACTGTGTCTGGGTTTGGGGGTGAGGGCATTTACTTGGATATACAGACTCCTTTCAACCCATAGGCTATTAGTGCTTGTAACTCAGCCTTCAATTTCTCTCTGGGTGATTTTTTGCAGTTTGTGCTTCTCAAGTGCCCTCAGGAGCTCAGAAATCTGCTGCTCAGCTGCCAACCAAATTCATGAGTATTTGTGCCTTTCAGACTCCTCTTCAACAGAGTATAGCCAGACAGGCTTCATAGTTCTGCTGGGAACAATCGCTGTTAGAACACTTCTGCTTGAAGGCTTCTTCCCAGTTCTATGGGCTCTGATTATTTCTTTTCCAGTACATTATTGCACTGTAATAGTTTCTGTGGGGCCATTTCTAGCTCTTGAATAGATTATCATGCTATCATTAGGCAAGATACCACAAAACCCCTCTCTGATAATTGTGTCACTTTGAAAATCCTGGGTTACTGTTAGATGTGAAACCTGTGTAGTATACATACAGCATAAAGTTATAAGGTTTTTAGCTTCTGTGAATAGATTTTTGTGCTACTTGAGGCTATTTAAAATAAAATAAAGTGTTTTGGTAGCAAACCATTGGTTTGTCATGTTAGCAGAGATTCAAAAGGACAGGTAGAAACTTAGGCACAAAAGGCTGCAGAGATTGACATATGGCATGTATACAAAGCCCTCTTACCCTTTCTCTGATGACTGTCACTGATATTTAGTGTCAATAGGATTGTACTTCTACAACACACAGCTTTTAATTCAAGTCCCTTTTTCAGATTTTTCACAAAAATTCAGCTAGAAAAGGCTTTTCTTTCCCAAAGATGATTTTTCATGTCTAGCATTTAGTGCCACAGCACACTACCCAAGCTCTTTCTGCTAAGTGTGGTATTCTTTGTCAATACTGAGTGTCTGCATTCTTAAAGTTTACTTGTTGCTGCTTTCCAGAGACAGTCAAGTCCTCAGTTGCCCTCAATGGGACTTAATACAAGTTTCTCTACAACCTCTACAGTAATGGCTCAGAGCATTACAATTGTTAACACAGTCCTAGGGTTTCATATAGCAATGTCTGGCATTGATTCTTAATGGAAACAGTGAATGTACATATTCAAATACTGTAGTACAAAAACATTGTCAAATAATGTTTTAGAATTGTGAAAGAAAATGAGAAATTTCAGTGAGCTATATAAAGTACTCAAGGAAAGAGGCTGTAATGGCAATAATTTAGAATGCACAGAAGCTGAACTTAAATTGCAGTTTGCCCTCATATGTTATTATATGCTGTAATAATGTTTCTGAAATGAATGAACAGATTTACTTCCTCACCTGTGCTGTGAGGGAGCAGCATCTGTGTTGCTACTTCCCAAATGGGTTAATTGGCAATATTCTAATATTTTTGTGTGTTTATCTTCTCTTCCTAGGTCTCATTTATACCTCTGAAGAGGATGATTCCTTCCTGCCATGATCCAATACCTAGTTTTTAGAAATCTAGCCAGTTACTAATATCTTTATGCTCAAACTTGCTGTTGTAGAGGTGAAGAGTCTTGGAATAATGACTATGACACAACTTTTAAAAATCCCTCAAGTAGTTAATTACATTCCTGGAGAGCTGGAGTAATAACAGGAATACTCCGAGTTGTAATAAAAATGTAAGAAGATTTTTAGAAGGACATAATTCACTTTTAAAATGCAGTCTGTTTTGAATTATCAAAGGCAATAGAGAGAGAGAGAGAGAGAGGGAAGGGGAGCAGAAATGAGATAACTCACGTGAAGAAACAGCACAGGAAATACAAACCATATGTATGCTAGACTATGAAAACACACCGACATATTCACCTTCAAAAAACTTGTAAGCACATTTCCACAGAGAGCAGGAATACCTGTGAGCAGCAGCTGGTCACTTGGGGCCCAGCACATGTGGCTTTCCCCACGCATGGCTGAGCCCAAGACATGGCACTACCCCCATGCTGGGGTAAGGTGGAAACTGATCACAGGTGTCTGAGGGTGGCTGTGCCAGGAGAGCCTGGCAGGTGACCTCCAGGCAGGCTGTCCATGCCTAGGTGAAGCCATGGCACAGCATGGCATTTTCTACTCGTGTGGAACTCAGCAGCTCTGGTGGATGCCTGCACTCTGCGGTGCACTGGGACTTTCCTGTGCAGCATCCGCCACCGCCTGGGAACTGTGCACAGATGTTTCCCCCCACTGCCAGAGAGGATGAGACCTCACCTTGTCACAGGAAGCTGCATGGGACAGGTCTGTGCAAACACACAGGTCCTGTGGAATAGCTGGAGCCAGGCAGTCGCACATAGAATCCTTATACACATTGTAATATTTAGCGTGTGGAGGTACTGAGCAATAGCTGGACTTCTTGATACTACTAACTGAAGGCTGTTGTTTCTGAGTTTGTAGCAGCTGGGTACTCTTTAAGAAAGGAAGACAGAGCTAAGCTTACTGGTGACATGATTTTAGGCAGCAATTTCTGTGCGCCTGCTCTATTTCTTGGCATTCAAAAAACAGCTACAGCATAGAGGAGTATTCTGGATGCTTCTCTTTACCTTCTGCTTTCCAGGAACCCCAACACTTAGATGAGTTCCTGTTGACATTTTATACAAATCATGTTTTTTCTCCCTTGGCCTGTGATTCTTGTACAAAAGAAGCTTCCTTTATCACTACCTAAAAATAAAGAACACTAACAAAATGCTCTGATCAAAGTAATTCATTCATCAGCAGAATGATTTTTGCATGCTGCTACTTTGTATGTGAGAACCATTACCCAAGGAGAGAGACTGTGAATAGACACAGTGTTTACATAGTACCAAAGTATAAGGTTGCTCCTTGTGGATAAAACAGAACTGAACCCTCATGATACACTAACATGTGCGTGATAGCCGATGACACATCACTGCTGCCTACATTAGCACAGCAAAGATGCTTTGTTCTCTGATGTCATGAGTTTCAAATCCCAGCTGGGGATTTACTGACTAAGCCACAGTGAGCTGCTGTGACTTCCCTCCCAAAAGGAGAAGAGGAATAAAATAGAACAGCTTTCTGCTTTTGATTTCACTTCAGAAATACTGCTAAGCACTAGGAGTTATTTCCCTGTTGGTACCAAAATATTATTACAGTTCCTGATGACAAGAGCTACATAGACCCATCAGTGGAGAAAAGGCTCATTAGCCACCTCAGGACAAGACATAATAGCAATTCTTCTGAAGTCAAATACATAAACCACAGATTAAATCCTCATTCAAATAAAATTCCTACCACAAATTGGAACTGGCAATTGTTCACCATTTCTCTGTGGCAGGGCACTTGTTCCCCTGCACAAATATCGACTGAGAAATTCCTGTTTTACTGTCTGGTAGCCACTTCTTTAACTCTCACGTTTCTTCAAGCTCTTGTCATTAAGTAATGGCACAACATATATTGTGCATGGAAGGTGTTGGAACATACAAGCTTTGTACAGACACTCACAGAGAAAACTATTTTTTCTGTTTGTGAGATGAGGGTAGTGCAAGTGTGCCACCAGAGCTGAGGCTAGCGAACCCTCTACAGGAGGTTCTTCATGCTGTGATCTAAAACAGTTGAGGACAGAGGCCTGGACTCTTGCCGTCACTTGTTGTGACTTTTTTGAGTGATGATCCCAAAGCATTATCCTCACAGCATTCCTAGAAAGCAGACATTATTACTTCATTGTTAAAGTGGAAACTGAGTCACAGAAATATTGTGACTTGTACATGGTCACAGAGGAAGGAGTCCAGAAGAGGGAAAAAAGGTGTAACCAGTGATGTAAATTCTTCACCTTTTCTTCCTAGTTAGTCACTGCATAGTCTTGGGCACTTTCTATATAGTAACATGCCACAGAAGTGCTTTAAAGCTTTGTTTGTGTATGGACAGCAGATGAAGATGCCTGGATGGAAAAGATAATTTAACTACTCCTTATTGCTTTTGTCAAGAAGCTTGGGCTGAAGTCATGTGGCATCTGGGTCAGGCAGGGTTTTAGATGCCTGGCTTCCCAGAGGGTGTCAAGAGAGTGAGTGCCAGTCTGGCTTTCCTGCAGAAGCAGTCAGACTCATTCCACAAAAACAGTGTGAAAAAGGGAAAAGTGGGTGCTGGGGGGAGAAAACAGATTAAGCAGCCCCAGAGGTTGAAAGCATTCAAAAATCATGACTCCTGTATTCTGTCACATGCCTTTCCCCAGAGTGAGGGACAAGTAGGAGACAAAAATCTCCATCCCGGTCCCCAGGAATGGACATGTCTGAAAAAGCTCAAAACTAAGGGAAGATCTGAAACAAGACTAGGCTCTGAAGTGGGAGATTGACAAATCTGGGCGAAAATAAGGACTGAAGGACCGTGTGAGAGAACTAAGGAAAAATAATGAGAAATAATTAAAAAAGGATTATAATTGATCTAGTGAGCTACTGATGTCCACTGCATCAGCCAGAAAAAGTGAAAAGTAAAAAAGTGTTTTCTAATTTTTTACTCTAGAAAAAGCAATGAGAACTTATTTATTTAGGGCACAGGAAGAAAGAAGTCTTTTGCTGTTGCAGAGATTGTAGCACATCAGATGAGAGGGTTATGAAAGTTCAAACACACAAAATTTGTCAGCTTCCTCACAGCCCATTTTGGAGCTAAGTGCACACCATGCTAGATGTACACACAGGGGTGTTGCAGGAAAAGTGCAATGGTTGTGTTTAAAATAGCACCAACCCTTCCTATCTTACTGGCATTGACTACAGGGAGAGGCGCACCCACCCAGGCCTGCTTTGTGCTTTAAATATTTTACTGGTCTGACTATTTAGATTAGAGATGGAATTTCTTTTTAACTGGAATTATCGTGGGAGTAAAAGCCCTCAGGTAGAGGCCACTGTACAGGCATATAAATATGACCATATTAATGGCCATCCAACATTCCTTTCAGTTTCCATATGGAATTAGGCAAAGTAGTATAAAACAATACTGTATTTCTAACCTACACAAATGCAGAGATTGCTTTATTATTTTAAGTTCACCAGGGAGCAGTTAGATTTCTGAATTGATCACTATACATGGATGGAAATGTCTGTCTTACCTTCATTAAAGCCAGGCTTGCTCACAGCAGCTGAGGGTATAAGCTGTGTCTGACCATACTTTTCAGTCCATGTCCAAAGCCAGGCTTATCCTTGCATGTTGATTCCAACCTGAACATTTAATCTGGCTGTCCTCTTTCTGGTGACTGTTGACTGTCTCTAGATTACTCCTTTGGCAGAAAAAAAATAGTCAAAACTGGTAATCCAATTGCAGTGAATTTAATTCAGTTACACCATTACTTAGTAAAGGCTGACCAGTCATTACTAATTTCATCATTGCTATCTCAAAGTAGACCTTTGTAGGATTTTTTGAGTGTTGCACACGCATTGCATGATCCTTGCAGACATGCTCTGGGCTGGACTGTACCTGGCCAGATAACCCCCTACAGGTATCACACCTGGGCACGGCCTGCTCAAGGGATCTTTGTGGTGGAAGGAAGATGATGGCAGCTGAAACACAAAGCCTTGGTATAGGAGTGTGCCTAATACCTTGGGCTGTGAGGGTCCTGCCTCAGGAAAGGGGGGAAGAGAAGCTGCGCAGCACTACAGCTGGGGGCTGCGGGGAGGGACCTGATGCTGCTGGTGCCAGTGCCAGCATGGGAGGCAGTGGTGGCCTCTTCTCTAGATTGTCCTGGAGCTTCTGACACTCCTTTCCCACATTCCCAAAATGTAACCTCAGATCTCAAACATTCTCAGCCTTGCTTTCCAGGTGCCCTTTGCTACAGGGCTGGGCCATTTGCTGCCTCCCCGCTCTTCCCAGCTGAGGAGCAGCTCTGGCTGTTGGCCACCTGAATCATAGAATGACAGAATGGTTTGGGTTGGAAGGGACCTTAAAGATCTCATTCCAACCCCCTGCCATGGTCAGTGACATCTTCCACTAGACCAGGTTGCCTAAAGCTTTCAGGATTGAGACATCCAGAACTTCTCTGGGCAGCCTGTTTCAATGCCTCACTACTCTCACTGTAAAGAATGTATTCCTAATATCTAATCTAAACCTACCATCTTTCAGTTTGAGGCTGTTCTTCCTTGTCCTATCACTGCATGTTTTTGGGAAGAGTCCCTCTACAGCTTTCCTGTGGCTCTTTTTAGCTAATGTGTGTAGAGTAAGTCCCAGGAAGACATGGGAGGAGGCTGGTACTTGAGAAGGAGGCATCCATAGAGCAAAGGGATCAAGTTCCCACCACACTGCCACTTGCTTGGAGCAAGAAAGAATATGATCCTGCTTGGGGTGCAGTGGAAGCAGGCATCAGGGGATCTCTTCACGTTTATTACTGTTTTATAAGCCACTAAGTGAGGGCCTATGGATCTGGCCTTAGTCTGCCTCACAGTATTTTGTGTGTGGGATCTGAATTGTGCCGTCCAGTGTGCAATCTGCCTCTGGCATCATGCATGGTGGGAAAAGGCTGTTCTTCTTCCCTCTGCACACCACAGTTGTGAGCATATGTTCAGGTGAAGAGAATATCTGAAGGAGCTGGGTTAACAAAACCACCAGTAAACCTGTGCCTGCACATTGAATTAACTGTGTGATTCTGTTTCAAAAATAGGAGAGGGAGAATCAGTCCTGACTTGAACTGGGTCCTGAAAAAATGCATGTATGACATTTTCTGCTGCACAAGCTGTCCTGCAAGCTCAGCAGAACAAATTACCCACTGCATTTATGGACAGACAACAGCAGCTTTCCCAACTCCTGCCAGCACAGGGCTTTTTCCTCTTCACATCTTTTATCTCCAGCAGACACACTGGACCAGGAGCAAGGCCTCAGCCACAGACAGCATTTGATCTTGTGCATAGTGATGTGTTGCTCTGAGCATGCATGGACAAGGTTTTCCTCGAGGAGCCACAAACCAGGTTGTACTCACACTCTGCAGAAATCATGGAGGCGAGGAAAGGAGGACAACACAGAGCTTCTCTCTGCCCAACTCTGAAGATGAATGCAAAGGGTGCCCTCATTCCATGTGTGCCTCCTACATTATTCTAATGGGTTGTCAAGGAAAAAACACCAGTGCCTGAATGAAAAAAATATGTTTACACACCTCTTTAATCCATTCCCAACCCAACACCCATCAATTGCTGCAGCCAGCAGTACACACAATTAAAGGATTTATTTTTGTGTTAAACTCTCTCCATAATTATGTAATGTTTATGGAGTGCAACATTTCTCTGTGTGTTTGAAGAAGTGAGGGATCTGCTATCTTCTCCATTTCCTACTATATCACCTACATTTTCCTTTCTGTCCATGCATCATTAGCTGCCTCCCTTCTACCAGACAACCAGCTCCATTAAGATAATTTTTTGAAAGTAAAAAGCAAAGATAAAGCTGCTTGTGAAGTACCTTTACAGACATTAGGAGAGGTGTCTGACAAGACACCATTTGTTACTCTGTCCTCTTTCTCGTCTGTAAGTCTAGGACACCTTGAAATAAAAAGTAATGATGTGAAAAAGAGTTTAGAACCAGGAAAGAATTTTACAAATGTTTACTATTTTGCTGTCAAACAGTGACAGAAATTTTAATTAAAATTCCTATATATCACTACAGAAAAAGAGTCAGAAGTAACTGAATTTCAGAGTGATAGGAGAACCCTGCAGTTTTCTCCACTCTTCATTCAATTCCTCCCTCTCTAAGGACACAGTCTTAAGCTGCCCCAAGGGAAATTTAGGTTGGATGTTAGGGAAAAGTTATTTACAGAAAGAGTGATAAAGTACTGGAATGGTCTGCCCAGGGAGGTGGTAGAATTGCCACCCCTGGACGTGTTTAAGAAAAGACTGGATGTGGCACTCAGTGTCATGGTTTGGTTGAAGTGTTAGGGCATGCGTTGGAGTCAGTGATCTTAAAGGTCTCTTCCAACCTTGTGTTTCTGTGATTCTGTGATAGGATGCTGGCAGGAGGATGAATTCATATTACCAAACAGAAATTGAAGCTGTGAGAAAAAAGGACCAAACCCTACAAAATTTAGAAATGAAATTACAAAATACAAAAATGTCAATAGTTAGCTTGGTACTTACACAACTCTTGAACAAAAATTTCATCCAAGTCTTTTGCAAAATAAATACTAGTGATGTTTGCTTTATATTTATCCAAAGTGCCTCATAAAGCTCTCCATTATAGATTCCTGGGTTATTTTATGCCACATATTTGCAAAATGTTTAAATGGAGACATTTGGATTTAAATGCAACAGCAGTAAAACACAAAAATAGAAGGGATAACAGAAAAAAAAGCCCAGTATTTCATTTTAGATAATAATTTTATGGAATTGAGATAACTTAGCATCTTAAATTACAAAGGAAAGCAAAATAGATGAAGATATGCATATCTTCTGATCTTTACAGATATTAGTCCTATTTTATTACAGCCTTTTGTGTGCTTATTTTCCTCTTAGTCTTAACAATTAACTTTAAAGTTATGAAACCTGCACATCACTGATTTGTTTGCTGGTACCAGCTCTGACAGGAGTTTTCAGCACATGGATCACCTGCAATTTTTTGTTTAAATTGCTGTTGCTACTTTGTCTTGTATGACTTTGTACATCTTGATTCCCAAGTAATTTATTTTCCTAGCAGGAACACACAAACTTGTCACACCTGAGAAAATAATTGCTTTGTTTACAAAACAGTTTCTAAAAGAATAATTTAAATTTGACCTAGTAAAATATCAAGTGGTTTTTTATCTGTCACCAATAGTATTCTTCTTGTCAAGTTATGCAGTCATGAGGACAACTGAGAAGTAGCATGCCTCTGTGTGATTATGATGGCAATTATTTATTAGCACTGTGGCTGCAATATTGTCCCTGGAGGCTTCTTATAATCAAAGTTACCACTTTCAACAGTTTAATCACTTGAAGCTCTTTTGATACAAAATTGTGTAATTACCTAATTAACTGGGAAGAGATGTAAGTATTTCATATTTCTCTTTGACAAAAACAATAGAAGCGTCCCTCATGTTAGACACATTTCTGTGTAGTAAGTACAGCAGTGGTATAGGATCCCCTGGAAAACCATACAGTTCTCCAATTACCCTCATCACAGAAAGCCTGAATGGGGCAGAGAAGCCCATTGCTGGCTCAAGGAGCACTGGTTTTTGGAACGTTACTCTGCTGCTCCTCATGCACATGCATGAGCTGGAGTGAACGTCACTGAAGTCATCTGGGATCCCAGCAAGCAGCTATAAGGCAACTATTTCCTGTGCTCGTGTCATTTCTGTGACACAGCTGCAATTTCAGCCCAGGAGAGTTTTCCCAGGCCCTTTTTTCTTGCCAGAAAAGAAAAACAAGGCAAACTATGAAATTGTTGGCTGCCTTTCTACCATAACCTTTTTATATAACTAATTTTCAGGCTTTTTCAGGATTTTTGAAGGTGTCCGTCCACAGTCTTCAAGAAGGTAAAAAACCTTTTATCAGTTACCAGCAAAATTACAGTTGGACTTGGTGATCTTAAAGATCTTTCCAACATAAATGATTCTTTCCTTCTATGAAAACAGCACTTCTGATGACAAGATTTCAATAGAAGAGTGCACTTATGCTACACACAGTGCTGACTTTATGCAGTGCTTTTGCATCATGGGTTAAAAATGTGTGGAGACCAGATACTTAAACATGGGTTAGAAATGCTAAACATTGTCTGGGATCATTAAATAACGTTATTACAAAAGCTACTCTTTCAGCTGGGATAGGAAAGAGCCATGTAGGTGAATATATTTTTCCCCTTTATCGTGTCATTTCACTAATTATTTTCTCTTATGAATATTCATTTATGATGATTTTGGCTTGGCTCTTTGAATCAGTATTTACCTGAATGCAAAGTGGATAGAAAAAATTGACAGCTTATAGGAAGATATTTGCTTTAGTGTTACCAGTGTCACAAGATACAGGATATCAGAAAATCAAGTCCTTAAGTCCTGCTTACCAGATAAGAACCTGCTTGCCATAGGAAAGCCAGTTTTACCAGCTCAGCTACACCTTTTCTCACTTTTTTCTTCATTATCTCTATTTAGCCAAATTGAAGAGGACAGAGATGAATAAAACAAAAAGCACGTACAGGCCAATGGAGACCCTTGAATATTACTTGCATCTGAAATTAATTTACTCTGGCCACCTGGGAGTGTTTATCCACTTAGGGAGCAGGAAAAGCACCATGTCTTACCTAGCTAAACAAGATTGAAGAACACAGCTCACATGCAAGGCACATGCAGTGAATCTATTCATTACTGTTTTAGCAGCACCTGAAGGAATCAGTGGGTCTGGGATCTTGATGAGCTGTACAAACTCTGAGCAAAGGTACCCTCCACCAGCAAGAGCTAACAGCCTAATGAGGCAAGAGAAACAAACAAAGGCAGGAGGCTACACAGAAAAGGGGGGATGATCTTTAAAGGCCCCTTCCAACCTGAACTATCCTAAAAGCCCATGAAAACCCAATGTAAGTGTGAGCCTACAGTTCTATTTCAGTCTCAGGGATTGCAGACCTGAGTGAAGTGTTGTTGAGTGTTGGCCTTCCTCCCATGGTCCCACAGCTAAATGTAAAGCTGCAGAAAGCTCCACTCCTCCACACCACAGCTCCACACCACAGATTGTGTTATTTGTGCAGCTCTTCTTAGGACAATATTGTCCTCTGAAAAGTCCAATGTGTTAAACATGCAAGCAACACACTACTTCAATGTTTTTTATCAGGGCTGCCACCAGAAAAAAGTAGTAGGTTACCAATGCAGCTTAGCCCATGTGTTTTCTGAATCTCAAATGATGAAAAGAGGTCTGAACAACCATGTGACTGCCAGAGGGGCCTGCTACTGCAAAAAACCAGACAGCAACCATATCCATCAAAGCACAGGTCAATGACCTTTTGCTTACTATGAGCTCAAAGCTCACTTGAACTTTATATATTTTTTTAAATCAGCTGGTGGTTGAACATATGTTGCAAAAACAGCACATCAAAGTGCCACCTTAGACCTTGAGTGTCCATAAACTTTCCATGACAGCAGCAGAGGAAACTGTCTCCTGGCAATGCACATTAAGTTCCTGCAGAGTTCAGGCCTGACTTTTCTAGTGCTTAGGTCATACACTATGCTCTGTTTTGGTTAAACCTACCCACACTACAGGGGAGACACCAAAAATATTAATGTAAGCATTCACAGTGCGGAAAAAAAATTGCTTCAGTTCAAGCAGAACAACAAACAACAGTCAGCCAAGGACAAGGGAAAGGACAGCAAGTTCATTTGGCTACCCATCAAGGCCTTAGTGTAATTACACAGTGAGATCTTGCTGTGTTATTGTGTCTTCATTAAGCTGAGTTTGGGTTTATGTTGTTGGATTTGATACAAATTTGTGGGCATAATAGCATAATTAAATTAAGAAATTAATTTATGCAAATACAAATAGAAGTTCATTGTATTGTTATTGCTTCTGTTACCAAATTTAGAACTTTGCTATTTTGTCCAGCTTTCCTTGCATTGCTCGTTTGAAAATCTTCTTCTCCAGTGGGTTTTTTGGTCAAAAAGATAAAATCTCATCCCCTCTGCAGAGCTCTGCATTTAATAGGTGCAAGTTCTCAAAATCTGAGTTCTGCTTTTTTGAAGGATGTGACAAATTGCTATAGACGAAGATGCCGAGATGGCACTAAACACATCACTGAGGCTTGCTGGGTTTTGATGATGGAGTGTCACATGCTGCCAAGCTGTCTCTAAACAAAATCATTTATACAGTAATAGCAGCTGAGATGTGAAACACAGTAGACAACTTGTTGTTTTGAGGTATTTTTTCTTCTGAAGATCTGATACAAAAAGAGAAATCTGGAGAAAAAGTAGACTAAAATGTTGATGTGATGTTGTTTTTCCCTCTGAATGGGAGAGTAGAAAGATTGGGAAACGTGTTTCAAGTCTTCACTACTGCAGATGAAATACACAAAAGATCAGAGCAAAAATCAAGATGAGAGTTTCCAGATCCCGTTTTGTTTAGAGAAGTTACAAGCAAAAACTTTTATTATGAAGGTATTACAAAGACTATCTTCTTGCATAAAATGTTTAATTTTATTGTGTTTGTATATTCAATGCCTAATTTTGCCTCCAGCTACAGCATTTTGCCTATCATGATAAAGTACTGAGTCAGTACATAAGACTACTAGAAGATCTGGTATCATACCAGTATTACTCTGAAACCTTAGGTTAGGACTGAGCTAACCTCACTGCAGTGCATATAGAGAGATATCCTTTTCCAGACAATTTTCAAGATGGGTATTTAGTCTCTGTATTCATTATAGCATTGTCTGTTTATGAACACTAAGGCTATAACAAGAACTGGCTGGATGGCAGAGCTCAAAGGCTGTGATCAGAGCAGCAGAATCCAGATGGAGGCCTGTAGTCTGTAGCGTTCCCCAGGGACCAACAGCGGGTCCAGTCTTATTCAACTTGTCCTGTTCAACCTGTCCTATTCAACAATGACCTGGACAAAGGGATGGAATTTACCCTCAGCAAGTTTGGTGATGATATTGGGGCAGTGGCCAGTACACCTGAAGACTGTGCTGCCATTTAGCTGGACCTTTCCTGCCTACCTCACAGGCTAGAAAATGGGTGGAGTGAAAGTTAATGGGGTTCAACAAGGGCAAGTGTAGAATCCTGTGCCTTGGAAGGAATAACTCCAAGTACCTACATAGGTTGGGAGCTAACCTTCAAGAGAGCAGCTCTGTGGAGAAGGACCTGGCAGTCTTGGTGGATGACCAGCTGACCATGAGCCAGCAGTGCCTTGTGGCCAGGAGGGCCAATGTTATCCTGGGTGAATCAAAAAGAGTGTGACCAGCAGGTTGAGGGAGGTGAAAACCTGCCTGAGTAGAGGTGCCCCTCTACTCAGCCGTAGTGAGGGCACATCTGGAAAGCTCTGTCCAATTCTAGGCTCTTCAGTACAAGAAACAAAAGATGTGACTGGAGAGGATCCAGTGGGGAGCCAGGAAGATGATGAGGAATCTGGAACTTCTCTCTTATGAGGAAGCACTGCAGGAACTCCTGTTTAGTCTGGAGAAGAGAGGACTGAGAGGGGATACATCAATACGTACAGATATCTCAAAGCCAGGTGCCAAGAGGATGGTGGCAAACTCTTTTCAATGCTGCCCAGCAACAGGACAAGGTGCAATGACCATAAACTAAAACATAAGAAGTTTCATCTCAACATGACAAGAACTTCTTTACACTGGGGGTAGCAGAGCACCAGAACAGGCTGCCCAGGCAGATAATGGAATCTCCCTCTCTGGAGACACTCATAACCCACCTGGACACGTTCCTGTGTCACCTGCTCTAGGTGACTCTGCCTCGACAGGGATAGGACTAGATGATCTCCAGAGATCCTTTCTGACCCTAGTGATTCTGTGGTCTTTCTTTTAAAGTTAAAAATAAATGGCATTGATGCCTTCTATTTGCAACACTTGACTTTTTTTCAGAGATATACCAGCAAGCAAATTTACCTGTAACTAGCTTACATTGCACTATACATCTACTAATGCCTATATTTGTCCTCATGCAGAGAAAAAATAATTAAACAGACCTAGGTATAGACCTATGGCATAAGCAGTATGCCATTTCCACTTGCTAACAGGCAAGATATTTCTTGATGTTAAATAAAGTTTCATTTCTTTGAGTAGATATTTCATTTTCCCCCACATTTTTCCTTTTGTAATTATTTTTACCCCTGAGAGATTTTTTGAGAAGGGAATTGTTTCCTTGAATTTACAGTTATTTAGAATATTCCACCTCTAAGTGTCCTCAGGCAGACAACCATTAAGGGAAAAGCAGAAAAGAGCTGCTAAATAGTCACAGGACTATAAAGGAGCCCCATGAAGCCCAGATGGGAAGGTGTTTGTTCTTAGCAGAAAATTTTGCATACACGGAACTAAAGGACAGAAAAACATGGTACAGCTCCTCCAAGAAACTGTCACCTCAAATCATTGCTCTGGGCCAAGGTAACTCAATCAAGATAACTCAGCTGCTTTGATGCAGGACAGATCTTCTGAAACTAGCTCTTGAAAGGGAGTCTTCTTTGCTCCCTTATTGCTACATAAGAGAAGAAGAAAATTTAATCCCTCTATGAAGCAACTTGAAAGGCGAGCTGGTGTGTTGAGCTGGCCAGAACATGCTGATCTGATTTGTGGATGTCATCTCTGGGATGACATCAAGACACACTCCCTGACTTGTGGTCTCAGTGCTAAACTTTCAACAAGTAGCGTCAGTTCCACCATCGTCTCACTGAGGGCATGAACCAGTGTGGGTGTCATCACTGTTTAAAAAGGATCCCAGAGCAACAGCTGAGAAGCCTAAAATTATGGGAGGGATATAATGAGAGAAGAAGGGACCATCAGTACATGCAGACACAAGAATATGGTAAGGCCAGTACTATTCACACTCACAGGAGCATGAAATTATAATTGCCACAATTCATGTAGGATCTTCAAGAGCCCTGGAGCAAAGACATTGCCTGTGGAACTATGCTGGCCTGTAGGAGAGATATGCTCCTGTCTTTCCCCTCAAATGCTGTTGCCTGGAGAGCCATAGCAGGGTAATACTGTGATGAGGGAGGCTAGGCACTTAGGGATGATGCTACTGATTATAAACCCCATGAGGGAATGTGGTAGGCCGAGCAAACCCTGAAGCTCTGGTCTAGGACTGCCAGTGTAACTGCAGGTTCATGCAGGGTGAGCAGAGGGCTGGGGAACAAGATTAGAGATTGTATCTACAGAATTATTTATTATGCTCTGAAGCTATAAACAAACATGTGAGAGGCATACATGCCAAACTGAAGTGCACTCATCATTATTGTTAGCAATAATGATTACAATAATTCTTTGTACTTCCAATACAAGTGCAAATCTCAGGGAAGAAAAATCCTGAAAACATGAGAGTATTATAATGAATTTACCTTAAAACAAAACCTGTGAAGTAGGCACCCTTATCTGTGCATTACAGAGGAGGAAATGTTGGCATGGGCAGATTGCAGTTTGCCCAGGGCCAAGCAGGAAACCCAGAGAACAGATGAATAAAGTCCCAAGCTCATGAATGCCAGCCCTCTGCCTCAGTCACAAGATCATTTTTCCTTTCCTTCATTTGATAAATTGCAAAAGAATTAAGTTAGGCAAATCCATAATTAAGGGTTTGAAAATAACCTTCATGCTATGTCCCAGCCCAGGGTATTCAGAGCTACATGGGAACAGAAGTCTGATAAAGGAAGTTTTCTCTACTTTCCATGTAGGGCAGGAGTGCCTGCATCAGCTAGTAGATTTAAGCATCAAATTGGGTAGTTTTTATAAGCACATCCAGTATCAAGACTTTGAAAGAGGTACTGGAGCAGACCCAGAACTTCTTCAGATTCACTTTATATTGCAAACATTAATTTTTTAGTTCTCTCTCAGGACCAATACATGTTTAATTACACCAGGGAGGCTGAGGTGCTTTGCACGAAAGACCCAGTGAGCCTCGGCAGAGAACACATGGTCAGTCTCTGATTGAAAAAATTGTTGGGAGGCTGGATAAGGTCAAGGATTCCTTTCACCAAGTCAGGACTCAAATATTGCTCATCCTAATAAGTGAATGCTTTCAGCATTAAGCAATTTATCAACAGGTGGAATTAGTCACCATCTTCCCTGTTTAGCTTTCAGCCTAATTGCACAGTCATTTCCAGAGAATTCTTATCAGCTCAGATCTCATAGGCAAGAATGGGCAAGAAAGATTTATCCTGCTTGTGACAGCCCTTCAGCGTGGCCTGAGATGGGCACGCAGCTGCACAGCCCTGCAGAAAACAGCCCTTCATCAGCTCTTTCCAGCCCCCCCCAGACACTCAGGGCAGCCAGTGGCTGTTCTCGGAGCAGACTCCAGCTCAGCAAGCCTGGGAGTCATCGCGGTGCAGACGTTTGCCCTGACTACTCTGCCTGCTGGCAGCATCAGCCCAGCAAGCTTTCACAGCTTCAGGTTTCTGGGCTGGTATTTCTGCACAGCACTGTGGTGTGACAGCTACAGATGAAAACCTTAAGGCAGGTTGGAGACCTTTTAACCCACCACTGTGTTGCATGTAGAGTATGCATGGAGACACAAGTGGTATTAGTGATGGAAGGGTAAATGTTTAGGGCCTTCATGCATTTATCTCCAAGACTAGGAGCAGCCAACAGACAGATTCTGCAGGTTATTTCAGATTTAACAGTCAGCACTGGCTGTCTGATATCTAAGTTTTCTTGTGGGTCTAACCTGAAGCTTTTCACAGACTACTGCTTGAGCCATATCAGAGGTGGAGGACTGTAGTGCAGCTATTTAGATTTCTTGTCCACTTCTTACCAAAACATATAATTTCATATTTGTTCTTCCTTTAAAACTGTTATCCAGTAATAACTTATTTGTATGCTTCTGCACCTAATGTGTCTTGTACCAGCTTCAAGTTTGGTGCACTTGGTAAAGTTAAGTTTATGATTGGACTCACTGATTTTGAAGGTCTTTTCCAACTGAAGTGATTCTATGACTCTATGGTATTATTTTCCCAGCTTGCTAATAACCATGCAGAATAATCTTGGTCACTGCAGCATGTGCTAATCCCAGGGTAACCATGCTTGGTGCAAGTTCTGTTATGATCTAGCACCACTGCTGACTGTCTGCTGTATCACTCCCATCAGCCAGTTTTGTCATCCACTTTTTGACACTCTTGAAAAACAGTGTTCTTGCAGCATCTTGGTGTCCTTCTGTGTCCATCAGCCAGTTTACCTAAAATGAAGATAAATTGTGTATGCTGGATTTCCCATGTTCTCCGCATCTTTCACTGAAAAAGACCATTAAGCTTGTTCGGCAGAGACTCAAATCCAGGACCCAGACCCCTTGATATCTCTAAGGTGAGCAGGCCACATGTGACTCTTATGAAATACCACTGAGGCTGGTGACATCCCTCTGAGGAGGAACTTGTCACAATGATTTTACTTTTTCACACCTGCAATTAGAATTTTCTTTGCCAGGAGAGAACTTTTTTTCCCCCCCACATCCAACCTAGACAGAAAGCAGAATACTTAGAGTGCTAAGAGGCAAAACAAAGAGGTTTCTGTGAAGAGTCACTCTGCCACTCCATAGCAGCACCAGAGATGTCTCCTTGGCTGCCCCAGGGAGTGCTACAGAGTGGCCCATGTGTCACACCAGCCCTGGGGAGCAGTCAACACAGAGACATGTGACACGCCGAAGGGACAACTGGAAGTGCACAGAGGGATGTGATGGTATCACAAAGCCAGAACACAGGGTCTCACATGAACTACTGTGGCCTCAGATCAGCTGATGGCATCTCTGATCAACAGAGCAGCTATCTTTAAATCTTTCCCCCTTTGGGATCATATATTAGCCACGTGAGTGTGATCCTCAGCATCCCAAGCAGAAAAGCACGTCTGCAGTTGTCACTTGCCTAACTACTTCTTGTTTTTCCAGCAGTTTCTCAGGTACTCCTTTCCTCACACGACATCAGGAAAATAATTCTATTTATGCCATTGCTAGTTATCCCATCTGCAGTGAGAATATTCATTATTCCTCATCTTACATCCGTGTGCAAAATTTACCTTTAGCTCTCCTCAAATTATTGTCAGTTTCTAATCTAATCATTGTCACTGAATATTTTACACATGGCAGAAAAGAGAACAGAGAAGTATCAAATCCGTGAAGAATGTTAAGATGGAAGACTTTGACCTCAGAGGAAAAGGACCTGCCCAGAAGAGTCCATGTTAGGAACAACCAAAGTCTAAAAGTCTTTTGAGGAATAATGTTTTGCTCTTTAAAGTGTACACAGTAGCTCCCTGGGTTACTTGTTGAATTAAATACCAGCCATTGTAAACATATTTGGCTGGGTCATAAAATAATGAGCCCAGGACCATTTGATCCACTTCATGAAGGGACTGTGCTGGGTGCCTCTTGTAGAAGAGGCAAGGGTGGTGAATTGGCACTCTGACTGCTGTGACAGTGGCTGCAGGGAGCAGCATTCCTCATTTCCATGGCCCAGCCACAGGGCTGCACAGGGAAGACAGGCAGGAGCTGTCTCCCACTGGTTGCGATGGATGTGAGGGCTGTGGCACTATCTGCTGTGGCAAACAAAGCAGAATTAGCAAAACTACCTAAAGGATAAAGTCAGTAGACTTGCACAGGTGTTGGCCCCTCTGAGCTGGAACAAGAACAGCGGGGGCACCTGTTCTGGCCAGCTCTGAGAGGATTTGTTGCCATACTGCGTGTCCCTGGGGCTTCCTTCCCTTCAGCAGGTCTGTGCCATCAGACTGTCACACTGCAGCACCTGGGTACAGGCTGGCTTCCTGCAGTTCCCTATGACTGAGCTGCAGAGAGGACTTTTGCCACTACTGAGGACAGTGTCTTCCTGCCAGCAGGTTCTCCTGCACCAGTGAGTCATTCCTGAGTCACTTGTCCTCTTGCCAGGAGGAGCCAGTCTTCTCCCAGGGAATACAGCAACTGTCCTGGATAATACAAAGAGACCAGCTGAAAAGGTGAGACATCAGTGTGCATTTGGTCCTAGGAAGGTTTCCTTGGTATTAAACACTCAGGACATAGCAACAGTTTGGAAACAGGTTTAAATTAGCTGCTCAACCTTCCCATGTTGATTTTATTTCCTTTTTGGATTCTGAGAAGGAAGTTCTCCATGGCCAAAGTGAGGAGAAGTGTTGGGGCAAGAAGAGAGGCAGCTGTTGCCAGCTCCAAGGACTTCTGCTGCCAGATCAAAGTGTTTGTGACACACAGCATTAATAATGCCCTCTAGGAAGTCTCAGAGGAACAAACTTCCAGAATAACAGTTTAGCCCAAGGTTTTTGTTACCCTCCTTCAATTGGATTTGTAAAACTTTAGATCACTCTCTGTGAGCTTTCATGCTAAAATTCACATTTGCAAAGGCCACTGACTTTACAGAATAAAACCTATCAATTTTCTCTGTTTGATGATGAATTTTCCAGGAGAGGCAAAAGTGTCTCTGTTTATGCTTGAAGGAAACATTCTGAAGTGACTGGACCAAGAGGGCATTGCTTAGAAGTGTCTAGTCCAGGTGACAACACAAAGCCTCCTGTCTTGCTTTCAGCAAAACCCCCAAAAATGACCCTTTTAAAGATGAACCTACTCTAAATTGACTGCAGCAGGATGTTGTATGGGTACATTTAGGAGCACTTATTCACCCTTTATTCAGGGAATAACAGTGAGATCTTCAGAACATACCTGTTTGCCTTTTGTGTTGTCTCCTTTCTGACAGAAACATTTAAATACCCTCAAATACCCTTCAGTAGGCCTTTTGATTCAAATGCCCATATCTTTCTAAGATGGAATACATATGAGGAGTGCAACCTGGTTTCTGCTCTACTAGGTGATCAAAATAGAAGGTAATACCAAAGAACACAAAATCTAGCTATTGCTCCATCTGAGAAGATGCTGCTCTTGAAGAAGCAAAGCAGATCTAAAACCCACTAATTTGAAAATTAAAAAAAAAAAAAAACGCGTAATGAGAAGCAGAACCCCATTAATGTGCTTTTTCTCCAAGGAGTCTATGGAGAAGTCAACAAGCCTGTGTAGGATTTTCACCTGGCCAGTGGTACTTCATTTGCTGGAAGATACCCTTTCCCTGCAAAAGAAAATTCCTTTGAACTGAACCTGAACATTAAATGCTGGCATGAAGAGAAGGCCAGGTAGGTCCAGGTGTCAGCTGTCATTTACGTGGTGAAGGAGCTGAGCATTGCATGGGCTGGGCAGTGGTTTTAGCTCAGACACCCGTCCTGAGAGCTGTGTAACTCTCTACTTTCAGAGAGTGTCAGAGGTCAGGAGCTGTTTAATACAGAACATAAAGATACAATATCTAATGTAGAGATGTTCACCTTTACAAATAAGTAACGTTGTTTTAGGCAACTCCACTGTTACCCAAGTCATGCTTTTTCAAAATGTCACACAGTAGCAATCTTCAGATTTCCAAGTCCCCCCTTCTCTCAATACCCTGGCTCCAAGATTATGATAAATATATCAGCTGATCATCCCACACTGGCTTCTTTACTTCAGACTGGAGAAGAGAACTGTCACCAAGTCATGGTATTGCCATGAGAGTAGCAGCTGAATACACACCAGCACTGAGCTAATTGCAGCTACAAATTCTAAACCCCAACAATAACAGGAAGTCAGGAACCGTACTCGGTGAAGAAAATTGCACTCTGAAGCCTGTCAACTTTTAAATATTTGATCAAGTTAGAAATGGGTTCATAGTAATTAATTCTCCCATTTGAAATTGTTTTTCTTGAAAGCAACACAATCTGATTTCCAAATAATGCAGTGGAAAATTTGATGGCATATCATAAGGTTTCTGATAAAAAAGTGCAGGCACTGGTGAGGTGAACAAAGTTTTGCAGTCATAGTGGCAAGGTGAAGAGCAACAGATAAAATATTTATTTCTTGAGCAGCAGCATACACCTGTCAGCTGGCAGGGAAAAGATAAAGAAGAAAATATTTCTATGGCTAAATCCTGCATAAATGTGATGAAAATCACACATGAGCCCTCAGACTCAAGTTTTTTCACTAGGCACCTACAACAACAGATGTTGAGATTACCCATGAGGCTGCTCAACCCAGTGGGTGCTAATTCCAGGTTCTGTCTACCCATGAGGCTGACACTTTATAAATCAAGATCCAATCCATTCCAGCCCTGTCCACTGCAGGAGGACTTTACCAAATGCTTTGCACTAGGAAATGTAGGCTTTGTGTTAGAATCCTATTCTACCTCCCAGCCTCAGTGAATTCACCTCAGTTTGAGCACTGTACTTGGGGAGGGCAGGCTTTGTCTCTCAGGCTCTTGAATCTACTTGAATATTGCTACACACGCAGTGGGAAACTACTCTTTCACATGTTGTCCTGGGATGGGGATTAGCAAAAGCCTCAAGAGGCAGAGCAGCATTTCAGAGAGGTCATCCAGGCAGAGACAATGCCCTGAAACAGCTCAGAAAGTGCATTGTTACCTTGGTTTGTGGGTGACAACAGGGCTGGCCTGGAACATTTGTCATGTCTCCCACCCACTATTAATCTCCAGTGTTGCTCTCGATGTTTGCCCAGCAAAATAAGACCTACCTCATCTGGAGGTAAACCACTCCCAATACATTTCTCCAGGAAGGCTTTTCCCTAAGTGCTTGAGTGTTTAAAAAACCTATAAATAGGTCAAAACAATGAGACACAGAGAAGCAATGACCTCTTTTCAGGAAATAGTATCCCACTAACTTGACTCTCATCCACTGCCTATTAGGCCTGGTAATGAGGTTGGGTGTATGGTTATTTTAAATTTGTTCCATGATGCAGTCCACCTTTCTGGGATGCCACAGCAGATGTCAACAAGACAAGAATCATCCTTTTACATTTCCATGTGCACAGGACATTGTCTCTCAACAGTATCACTAGCAATGCAGCAAAGTGCTCGTCAGAGCATTTTGAAAAGGAAAATAAAGCTGTTGCCCATGAGTGTTGTCCTTTGAAGTGTGGGACTGAAGCCTCTTGGCTGACATCCCTTTCCTGGCCGACTCACTTTGTGCATGACTGCAGTAGCATGCTGCAGTCCCACGGGACCTGTTTATTACTCCCGAGTAAACTTTCCCCCTTCAACATGGGAAAATGGATTCACAGTGATAGAAGGCTGGGACATTCTGAGTGCTTAAAATCATAAGGCTTTTAAAATCACTTTTTCTATCTTTTTTCTTCCAGTCAAATGCCAAAGAAAAGAATCATGTTAAGCCATGATTATAAAACATGCCTTTGATGCCTTGTGCATTTGTCTTGTAGCACCTCCAAGTCAAATATTGTTTAAATCCCCATCGGCTCGCCAAGATATATGGAAGAGACAGGGTTCAGGAGGCTGGCAGGGAATTAACTGCTTTAGCTGCAAAATAACTGGCTATCACAGCACCAGTGCTGATGCACGTGGATGAAGGCACCTGTCAGGAGATGCAGCTTCTGCATCCCATGGGTTTATTTCAGGCCAGCATCTTGGCCAGCTCATTTCCAACTGCAGGGACACCTGCAGCCACATGCCCCAGGGCCAGGTGACCTCTCGGGCCTTGCAGCAGAAGGGAAGGAGGGACAGACCTCGGGGCATTTCAGGGAGGCTACATGAGGGAGCAGGAGAGAGGAGTTTAATTACTTAGTCTGGCTGGCAGATGGATTTTGAAAGTAGCTGCATCATATTATGACTTCAGAGGACAAACTGATCCAACATTTGGAATGACTTATAAAGTAATGTCTTCTGAATGTATTTGCTGTGGTAGGTTTAAAAAACAGCTTGTCCTGGAATTCCTTACCTCCTCCAGTGCAGGCAGGTGGCCTGGGAGAGGTGATAGCACATTTCTTTCCTGGCTCTTGCACTCCTTTTTCCAATGAAAGCTGTGACTATTCACATACAAGTCAAATGACTCTGGCATTATGCTGAAGTGGTGCCAGTGGTGAATCAGAGACCTTTTCAAACCGCTTGAATTTTAAGAGGACAAGAAAGAGTGGATCTAACTGAAGGCAAACAATTAATAATGGATTAAAAATTAAAAGTGAAGAATCTAACACTAAAACAAAGAATCATATGTATATATATATGATTTATGCCCATTTTGATGCAGACCTTTGCCTACAGAAAGCAACAAAAGGTAAAAGTTATAAAAGGTGTAATGTAAAGTAAAAGTCAAATATCATTTAAAGTTCAAGTCCTCCTGCAGTGCCAATCACAAGGTGGTATACCTTGAGTTCTAGATCAGGATGAGAAACATGAAGTAAAACTTCAGGTGATTCTTTAAATGAGCAATTGTAATAATGTGAGGTAGGATTTCACAAGGAATCTTTATTCTAATGAACAAAAGAAATAATCTGTCATTATTTGCAATCACATTCATTTAGTTTAAAAAGAATTATGACAAAGAGAAGAACAAGCTAAAACACTTTAGTAGTTGGTGTGTAAGTGAAAAGAATCCTGTAAAATGGTGTGTGTGTGCGCATGTAATCCCAGATGCATGCATGGAGTTTGTCACCCAGGCGTTCCCAGCACCATGTACTACTCTGGAATCAGGAATGTACAGTACATTCAGAGATGCTATAATAAGAAAGTAGCACAAGGTAAATAAATACTGAAATTTTTATGAGTGAACTTTTGTGAACCAGTATAATATGGGAGCATGAGAGGAACTCATAAAAGGAGGGCAAAAGCCAAAGAACAGATGAGGATGAGAAAGCGATATGACGAGTGCAGCAGAGAAAACAATGTAAGAACAAGCAACAAGCATGTCTTTTATTTGAGATACATTCAGGAGGACATCCACTGAAGCCATGAATCTGTTTTAAGATTCAGGAAACTAAACGCTTGGATTACAGTTATGCCCACTACCTGTCTCTGGAGTTACAGCCTCATTAAATTCTACTGAAATTGTACTATTATTGTGCTCCAGATATGCTTTGGAAACTCTTGGCTACAGTGTGGTGCAGCTGAAACTGATTTATTTGTATCCAATACTGTAACTACATCACGGCCATTACTCTGTGTTTGCATACAGCCTCTGCATGTAAAGATTCTACAACAGAGTAAGAGGATGACAGCAAAAATCAGGGTCTGTAGATGTGGCCTTGGAAAGCACTCGACAGGCACAGCTTCAGATGAGAGTAATTAGGAGTACAAATGAAGAGAATATTACAGTCAGTTTCTAACTAAACCAGGTTCATAATAAAGAAAAACCATATTCTACAATAAGAATCCTGACAGGCCATGTCTACTGGTCAAGCAGGTGTTCAAGTACAATCAAAACTATTATAATATCATGGAACATAAAGAAGGGAAGGACTCCAAAAAATCACTTTAATCCAGAGATCAGGCAGCACCACTCCTGATGTGTCCCAGTTGTCCATGGAGCTTCCAGGGATGGAGGGTCAGTAGTCTTTCCTTTCTTGGTTGTGAGCTAACCTAGCTGCACTATGCCAGGACTTAGCCATATACCACAACTCTGTACAGGCGAACAAGGAAAGTTGTGCAATGACACCCGACAGGCTGGGCAGCTGAGCTGCCACCTGCAGAGGCAGGCTTGCTGGTGTTGAGCCGAGCACGGGGAAACTGTAAAAAACTGTACTATCCACTTGGGAAAAGTGGAAATCCCCTGGTGCTGGCAACTTTATACAATACATCTTTTTTTACTGTGTTTAAACAGCACATGAACAATGATAATTATCAATGGTGACATTATATTCCTGAGTAATTTTCTTATGCCTAGTATGAATCATACCTGCATCTGAACTGATGAGCCTGTAGCAAGATCTATAAAGCTGTTGTATCATCAAGATAATTAGAACAATGTGTGTTCTTCTCCAATATAGAATTTCAGGTCATTATAAAACAGTATGGCATAATCAAAAATGGAATGTCTGTGTAAAGCGTTGCTCTTCTATCACAGTGTCTCTTAACAGCCTGTTTATTAAAGCAATAAAAGTGTAATTTATGCCACCTTTAACCAACGAGCTTGAAAAAAAATATTTCTGGGAAATGATTTCCGATATTTACAGAATCTAACACAATCATGCCCAAACCTTTAAAAATTAATCATGTCAGCAAGAACAGTGAGATGAATTATGGAGATTGCTGATGCTTTTAAGTGCCTAAACAGATGCATCCCATTTTCCCAACCTCTCCAATAACAACAGCCACGATGGGCCGGCTGGTTGTTTTTGCAGCTTGCGAGCAGAGCCGCCCATGCAGCACCCCCGGCCCCAGCACAAACACGCTCCAGCAGCCAGCAGGCACCAGCCCCAGGCCGCTTCCTCCCGCCCTGCTTCCCAGCTGCTCTCAGCCACAGAGAGCACGGACCCATCTCCAGTTTCCTCTCAGCGACACCGGAATGCCTGGGTGTAGCTTACGGAGAGGTGCGCCAAAGACAATTCCCAGGCTACCAGACGGTTTCCATTTCAGAAGGCTCCTCCACTCAGCTCTGCTGCAAAAGCTGCAGCCGGACTTCTCGCCATGCCTCTGGGTACCAGCAGCAGCAAAATCTTCAGTCCTGGCTCCTCTGACTTTCTTTCTTTCAGCATTTTTGCGAGTGGACAACGTATCCTCCAGCACACAGCAGGGTGGGTAGGAACTGACCTGTGGCTTTATTTCCTCTGGAACAATCTGATGGCAATGCAGAGATCCCAGAGATCACTTGGCAGGCTCCAAGCCAAGGGTGTTCTCAAATCTCACCTGCCAGGGGCCTGCCAATAAACTGGTGCAGACCCAGGCAATGCCACTCCAAGTTGTGGCTCTTGTCACTTGCCATGCACTTTCTCAGCATTTTCTGCACATGTGTACACAGACTTTCTTAAAGTAAATAAACAGGAAATATGGGAATCTGAGAAGTGAGTGGCTATAAACATATTGGTAGCACTCACCTCCATGTGGTGAAGAGAAAGTGAGGAAAAGAACAGACAGAGAATAAGAGGTTATATTCCAGTGCATAAAGCAATAAGGATAGCATGTCCAATCCCAATGAACAGTTGACAGGAAGCATTCCAGAGTAGCAAAGCAAAGGCAAAGTCCTCCACAGGGAAAGTGGGGTTGCATAAACAGAGAGGGTCAGGCTACACCACCCCGAGCTGCTGAAACTGTCACTTCTTGTATCAGACAGGACTAAATATCAGCACAGCATGGGAACAACATCACAGTGTTGCTAACCCTTTTAAAAATAAAGCTCATGGGCAATCTCTAGCTAGACACTGGTTTTTGTCTTGCTCAGTAGTACTCAAGGCAGCAGCTCTCTATTTTTATTTTCCCCCAAAAAAAGCTGAATTGAGGGCCTTGCAAAGTAATGACCTGCCCTGAGTGTTTCTGCCACAATTATTGCCTGATTGGGTAAATCTTGGGTAGGCTACCACAGTACTGTAAAGATGACATTGCAGCAACCCCCAGCCCTTCAACCCCCCGGACACTGTGGGCTTAGGAGGTCACCCAGGCCATGCACATCCAGAGCCAGTGAAGCTGATTCTCCACTGGGACAGCTCTGCTCGGGTGCCAAGCTGCCCGGAGACTGTCCTGGCTGACCCTGGAGGGACTGCTGGCAGTGCCACACACAAGTGGGCAGTCTGCCTGTACCCTCAGGGACATCTTTGGGAGTCTGGCACCACGCCCTGCAGATAGTTGATGCTGGCTGCTCTGAATGTTGGCACAAGACAAACCCCCAAAATGCAAAGTGGAAAAGGTCACTCGGAGCGAGCTTTCTGCTCCACGGCCTTTGCAAGTGCTTAGTAGCATTTGATGAGTATCAGTTGGGTTTTTTAAATATTATTAGTTGCAAATGTTAAAAGGAGTCTGTTTACAGCATCTGGTATGTCTTTTATTACTCTGCATGATTTTGGCTCAGTTAGTACTGTAAGCCTGGTTTTTTACAGTTCTGCAAATTATTTTCAGCCCTGGCTTTCTCTCCTGGTCTTACTCATCACAGTGACAGCAATCCACATCACTGCTGTGGGCTGCTTTTTAGGAAGTGGGCACATGATGACACACTGAGAAAATAAAGAGCTAAACCTCACTAGGGAGACACCACTTACTCCCCATTTAGCATCACGTCATGCCATCATGATCAATCCTTGCACAAAGGGGATGACAAGCAGAAGATGAAGGTGGGGACTAAAAAGGAGACGCCAGTTTCTGCAAGGAAGATTGGAAAATCGACGTTTTCTAGTTTTATTCCGACAACACGCTCTCCTGAAGGTCACAGAAAAGAGGCCGTTTATTAAAAACAGGGAGACCTTTTAGCAATCACACCTCCTGGTGCTCCGTCAGGCTGCTCTGCAGCACTGCATCGTCCCCGGACGCCTCGTTCGGGGCTGGGTTTGGCGCCGGGATCCCGCAGGACCCGCCGTGGTTCGGGCAGCCACCGCCGCTGCCGCCGCCTCCCGCGGGCTGCGGGCGCTTTGCTCCTGCCCCCTGCCGGCGGCTGCCGGGACTGCGCCGGCCCCGCCCCGCTCCCGCCGCCGTGTCCCGGGATCCCGCCCCGGGTCTGGGGGATGGCAGGGACGCGCTGTTCACCAGGATGGGCTGCAACTCCTGAACCTGCCTTCTCCTCCTCCTGCTGACGAGCGCAGGCGTGATTTTTCAAGGCTGCAGCGCAAGCATTCTTGGGATGTTATTATTTATTCCAGGTATTGTAGAATGATAGGATCATGGAATGGCGTGGGTTGGAAGGGACCTGAAAGATCACCTAGTTCCAGCCCCCTGCCGGAACACCTTTCACTAGACCACGTTTCTCAGTGCTCCATCAAACTCACCCTTAGGCACTTCCAGGGATCCACATCCACAAATTCTCTGGACACTCTATTTCAGTGGCTCACCACCCTCATAGTAAAAATGTTTTTTCTAATACGTGATCTAAACCTTACCTCTTTCAGTTTGAAACCATTACCTTTTGTCCTGTCACTACATGCCCTTGTAAAAAGCCCTTCTCCATCTTTCTTTTAGGCTCCCTTCAGGTACTGGAAGGCCACAATTAGGTCATCCCAAAGATTTCTCCAGGGTGAACAAACCCAATTCTCTCAGCCTTTCCTCATAGGAGAGCTGCTCCATCCCTCCAATCAAATTAGTGGCCCTTCTCTGGACTCAATCCAACAAGTTGCTGTCCTTCCAAAGTTGGAGATCTGAGATGCATGCAATACTCTTTTCTATCCCAAATAAAATGGAAGGAAAGAAGGAAAGAAGGAAAGAAGAAGAAGAAGAAGAAGAAGAAGAAGAAGAAGAAGAAGAAGGAGAAGGAGAAGAAGATAGAAATTATTTGACATACCCAGAATGAAAATCAAGTACCTGTGAAGTTAAAAATACAATTCTGTAAAATGATGGGGCAATTTGCCTTGTTTGGGCTCTAAAGAAAGGGAAGTTGAGGTCAGGTGGATACAGGACATGAAGCCAGAAGAATCCATGTCCAGCACTGTTGCAGAACAGGCAATGCTACCAGAGAGGTTCCTCAATGCCTTTTGCCACAATTCCTATTCCAGTAACACAGTGATATCAGCAGTTCTCAGTGGTCAGGACCAGGAAACTCTCTGGCAGAGTAAGACATTGTATTCTTTTTCAAAATGCCCTAAAGCAACCCTAGCAAGAAGTTCAGTCTTTAGGATGGGTATTCCATAACATTATTCTCCAGTGTTCTCCTTCTGAGAAAGTGAAAAGCAGACACTAAACAGGAAGAGAATCATAAACACCTAAGAGCAGACTTGTGCAATTCTACATTCCCCTCTTTTGAGGTGCCTAAAGGGATTATAATTTAAATGTTCATATTAAATATTAATTATTTTAATCAGCAATAAGCATACTCAGACTGTAATAGCAAATGGTCAAATGGAATTTTAGAAAAAGAGATAAGGTGGGAAAAATATCTTGGTAAAGCATTCTTTCATGCTATTTTCTGTCCAAAAGATAGGTCTCTCCTAAAAATCACCATAAATGGCAATAAATACCAGAGGTAATACCTTAATCTCTCCTTGCTAAAACTCACCATTAAAACATTAAGAATAAATAGCATCTAAGGCTTTCTAAGGCTGCTTTTTTTTTTTTTTTTTTTTTTTTTTTTTTTTTTTATCGGAAGGTTCCAAGGACTGGCTAGGGCTTCTCATTTATCAAGTCATTATGTGAAAGAACTTGGTCCCAATATGTGCATTGAAGAACTGTTGCCTTCATGGCCTAATGGCTAAACATTGGTGAGATGCACTTGAACTCCAAATAAGCAGCTGGATGAGGGTAAACACAATTTGCAGGTGATACTAGTCTGTTATAGCCAGGCTGTATGCTCTAAGGTCATGATGATTTGGAAGTTCTTTCCATGGTGGGGTCATTGAAAATTACTGTATACCTTTGATTTAAAAGCTTTAGAGCATATTCACTCGGTGATTAGCTGAAGCAATTTGATGACGCTGTAATTAAACAATATACTTCTTCTTCACTCTGTAATATTTTTTTTCCTTAGCTGCTAAATCAGCAATAGATCTGTAATCTGCTGACTAATTCCACTTACCCATGCTCTACAACTACTGCAAAGAGTAAAACCTTGAGGCAACTGAAAAAGAAAATGCAGTAAAATATGGAAATAACTGTAGCCATTAAAAGATATTTTTGTTTCTCAGTCTTTTGGGAAACAAGTCAAATGTCATAGCTAATATCTTCCACTCAAAATAATGGCAATTCTGTTTTTATTAAGGACACTAAACTTGCTGATATTCCAGTTCCTTTCCATTTCTAGAAAACAGAACAGATTTCTGCACTTATTTATTTTTCAAGTCTAAAAGGGGAACGCAGTGTTTTGAAATAAGCTGAGCAATCAATCTGGTTACATATTTTGCAACAGCTGACCTGCAGCCTACTCCTCATCTATTTCCATTTACATCTTATACCATTTTGGAGTTTCATAGCCTGTGACATCCTCCCTGTCCTAGTTCATCACTGCATCTCAGTTCAAGACTCTGTCCAAAGCCCCAGGGCCATGCCTGTCTGCCTCAATTCAAAGGGATGCTGGCATAATCCAGGAGCTGAAGCATGCTGAGATTTGAAGCTCTCTTGTAAGTTCATCCAAAGGGGCACAATGAAGCAGAGCAGTGTAAGAATAAGGTTACACCTGTAACCACAAGGAGGACAAAACAAAAAATGGAAAATATCCAAACAAAGACGGGAAAACAGAACATGTCAGTACTAGCAGGACATTTCTACCATCAGGGATCATAAATGTTTGTTTCCTGAGGCATGCATATTAGAAAGAGCTTTTGTGGTAATATTTTTATAAGTGGATTAAAGGTGGAAAATACCTTTTTTTCTGTTGAAACAACATCACTCTGAAGTGATGCAGTGCTGAAGCACATGGTTCAACTCATAGAGAACTAATAAAAACAAGCCTTATTTATGTGTGGAAATAGAAGCTGTGGGTTTCTCCCTTTCACCCTGCCCTCACACTGACACTGCCAACTCTTTGCACTGTTCAGTCTCATCCCTTAGACTTGTAAGTAAGCTCGGGGATGAAAAATGTGCCTTTGCTCCCTGAAGTATCAAAGGAACTGTGATGTTCCTTTCTTATGCCAATCATTATAACAGTCATTAAGTCTGCACAATGGGTGCCTGGCTTTCATGTCCTTAGGGTTGATGGCACACATACAAAATATGACTGTTATTGTTATTTTTACTATTTTTAGGCATATTTTGTTAAGACTACAGCAAGCTTATGAAAAGAGCAGACGTTCAATTGGTGGCCTTTCTTGGGAATCTCCCTCAAAGCCCCATGTGAGGCAAATTGGGTGAGGAAAAAGCACCAGGTGAGGGTCATCATCAGGAAAGGAAGAAGCAAGACCAGTCTTGCCTCCCTGGGATTTGTCCTACACTGGGACCCTGTTGGCTTTGAAGGACCCTGTTGGCTTTGGAGAATGAAGCACCCAGGGATCAGCTATTTGGTCTGGGAGCCAGCTGTGTAGCACACTTGTTACTAAATTCTGCCAAGGAAAAGAAGACCTAGCAGATGTAGCTTTCTTTTAAATATATTTAGTTGTTGTTGCAATTAAAAAGAAAATATCTTGGAAACACAAGATTATCAAAACATAGTGACTCATTCTCAGGTGTGTTGTGAGAGCCAGGGCAGATTTCTGCCAGGCTTTTCCATAGTGGCAAACCAAACATTTTATCTCAACTGGATTTTTATATAATCTGATTTAATTGTTAGTTGAGGGGGCTTTTTTGTTTGTTTTGTTGGGTTTTTTTGTTTGGTTGGTTTTTTGGGGCTAGTTGTGGGCACGAAGGAAATTGTGAATCTGGAACTTTCAAGGTGTTCTGCAGTGTGTTAAGTTTGAAACTAAATTATTGTGATTATTCATATCAGTCATCTCAGTAACATAGAAATCCTCAGATCTGACCAATTTAGCAGCAACAATAACAATTACAGTGTCAACTTTCTGTCACATTCTTTCATCTTTATCTTATTTTATCAATGAAGAAATTGTGATCCAGAGTAGCTAAAAGATGCCAAGAGGTACAAAAGAAATCAACAGGGAGTAGAAATTAATTGTTTCAGGTTTCAGCTTGAAACAGATGATCTTCATGGGTCCCTCCCAACTCAGAATATTCTGAGAATGCTTCCCCTTAAACAACAACAACAAATCAACTTGTGAGAACCAAGAGATTTCAAAATTCAAATGACTTAGATCCAAGTAGCAATACATACCCTGTAGTACCTACACCTACATGATTGCACTTGATACATCTTACTAGTGTGTTCAGTAAAATACCTTGAATGATCACATAATTTAGTTTCCAAAAGCCTGACACTGCAAATCCGCTGTTGATATCACAGAACATCCAATCTCTGTAATCCTTATGGGATAAAAAACAGTGGAAACGGATATTCAAATATACCTTCAGAAAATCGAGCCTCCTTAGATAAGTGAAGGTCAACAAAAGTATGAGAAAAAGCAAGACAGAGAAAAAGTTTGCCTAGACATACATTACTGGAAAAGCTAACTGAAGTATCTAAAAAGCCTTTTTCATGGTCCTTACCAAGTGTTTGGCACAGGACTGATGAATTCTGCTTTTTAATAAACCTCAAAGCTTGCTGTTATAGGAGCCCATGTGTGTGTGTGGTCATTTCCATAGAAGTTTAGAAATCCAAGCAGAGTGGATGAACTGAAGAAAGTTATTTGTTCTTTGTGTTAATCATCAAGTGCTACCATATTAAACTGAGGTACCCAGACATCTGTGATCAAAAAAGTAATTTGACCAACTATTTTTTGACCTTCCCTCATATGCCAGGCAGTTCTAGACAGAACTTTTTACTTCAAAACATTATTTCTGTATTCTACTCTACTTTGTACAGGTTTATACAAAAGTATTCATTGGCTGAACATAACAGAACTATGATGCCTGCCAAGCATAACCTCCTTGATTGGAAATGAAAGCAGCACTCAGCTCTCACTGACTGTTAACTCATAAATCCATTGACACAAGGCAGGAACACAAATCAGCAATTAAATGTCTTGAATTTGCAAATGCTCATCTTACATGGTGTCAGTTATCTGGATATGGTAAAGGAATATTGATTTACTAAAATCAAGCTAATTTACTGGCCATTTCTTTGAAAAAATTGCCTATGCAGTACATTGTAAAGCACAACACTGTAAGACATGATTGGCAGCTCTTTCTGGATGGATTGCAGAAAGAAAACAAAAACAGCTTAGGCCATATTCCTGTGAGCACTGGTGTCCTTTCACAGAGACATTGTCAGACCAGGCAAATTTCACAGACTCAATGCTAGGTTCTCATCATTATATTTCCTCATGCAATTACGTTGGTTTCCCCTACTATCCATTAAAAACAAACAAAAAGCAAGCAAACAAAAAACCAACACATACAAGCAAACAAACAAATTGAAAAAATCATCCAAACAAATACAAGCCTCTCCCACACACAAAAAAAACTTCCAAACCACTTTGTCAGTGTATTCCTGATTCTTTTGACCTGCCACACCTGGCCATGGCCTAGGGAAGAAGCCACCAAGATAGACAGCACCCTTGCTGGACCTTGCTGTGTCTTCCTAAGAGAAATTGTAACTTAGTGTTATCCAATCCTGTAATAACCTTATGTAAGCCCTTTCCTGTCCAGCCACTTGACACAGCACAGACACACAGCAGTACAAAAAAAAATGCATTGAGTCTTAAATGTCTCAGAAAGGAGATAAACAAATAGTTAATCACTTTTTGGCCATGGGTGGCAGCTGTGCAGTCAGCAGCAGCCAATTCTAGGACAACAGACTTCTGGTGAATGGTAGCTGGTGACTTGTTTTTTTTTTTGTTTTTTTAACATACAAGATCACACAAAATAGATACATCTTGCATAAGAGATAGATTAGGAATTAGTTGCCCCAGCACTTGCTCAGAGTTTGTATGTTTATCTATTTCCACGACAGCTTCAGGTCTTTGCTGTCTGCAATGCAGCACTTCAAGCAGGTGCACAGAGGAGAGAGACTTTTAGACACAGGGGTGCTCACAGGCAGAGACTGCTCTAGAGCTGGCTTTGGTAGAGGTTGCAGGCAGTCAAAGGGCAATCACAGAGCCACAGAATCACATGGAATCAACTAGCCTGGAAAAGACCTTGGAGATCATTGAGTCCAAGCTATGACCTAATATGACCTTGTCAACTAGACCATAGCACTGAATGCCACATCCTGTCTTTCCTTAGACACCTCCAGGGACAGGGGCTCCACCACCTCCCTGAGCAGCCCATTCCAGTGCAATCACTTATTGTGTGAAGAACTTTTTCCTAATGTCTAGCCTAACCACCCCCCCCACCCCAGGCGCAGCTTAGGACTGTGTGCTCTTGCCCCTACCTGTGCCTTTGTATAACCAAATCTTCTGCCTGTGAGGACATTCCTCAGAAACTACTTCACTCCACACCAGCAGGAACTGTTCCAGTTCAGCCTCCCTTGCTTTTCCCTGTTTCCCTCAAACCATATGAAACAGATGAGAAAAGTCAGAATTTGTGCTCCATTTAGCCCAATTTCACCCACTGATTGATGGAGATACTCTCTGTAACTTCAGGATGTGAACATAGTCCCCCCAAACACATAGTTTTAGAGAGCTGGTGCAGTGAAATCATGCTGTGGTCCCTACTTTGCAGGGTGCACTGAGAAACTGAAGGGCAGGTCTTCAAGGGTATGCAGTCACCTAACTTTTATTGATTTCCTTTGAGTCAGAGAGGAAGTTGTTGCTAAAAGAGAGGCTCCAGAACCCAGGTTAGGATCTTAATCACTGTCATTTTGCAGTTAATCCAATTATCCTTCCAATTTATTCAGTACTTCTCAGTCAATTGCATACAGTGGAACATTAGAATGCAATATTGGGAGCACAGCAGCCAATTACCAGGACATATCCACATTCAAAGAGACCTATCAAGCTATTAAAATGGTTTTTTTTGAAACAGGAGAATGCCCTAGAAAAGTCTGTGCTGTAATTTCCATGCACTGTCAGAACAAATCGATCAAAAGTAGCAGTTCAGGATCCTGGTCTACCACAAGGAATGAGGGAATAAAGTGTAGTCCCTCTTCACTAATCAGCTACCCCTCCACAGGCAGCTGGCAATGCAAGCAGGACGCCTAAGGGCAATCTGTAAAAAGATTATTTACTATTAATGAAATTTTGTAACTGCTAAGGTAAGAAAGTGTTCCTCAGACAAAATTTCTGGAGCTAATCCCTTCCTTCCATTTGGAACCCATTAAGCAAAGAACTAATCCAGTGGGAATGGCTGCTTATATAAAACCAAAACAGACTCCTCTCCCTGAGACAGATTTTGTAAGCCAGACATGAATTTTCCACGGGTTTATGTGATTTAATGCAGCATGGTGGCACTAACCAGTGGGGTTTGATGCAGTGTATATCTGGACCAAATTCTTCTCACAGAAGTGATTCTTGATCTGTCATGTCTATCCCTAAATTTAGAGGTCACTGGGAGAATGACTTTCAACACAAATATAAATAGTATGGAAATTAAACCCTTCCTCTTATAAAATATTTTGCAGGTTGAGGGACTCACATTGATTCATGGACCTGTGGTGCCAGACCTGCTTAAGCATCACTCTTTACCAAATAGTAGTATGTTCATAAAAGGTACAATTTATCAGCTGACCGGCAGCATTAATTTGATGACACTGTCAGAATACTTATAAAATTCAGTTAGTCTCAACATTGATTAAAAAAAGAGAGTGCAGACAAGTAGACCAGGGTAAATACAGCATGCACATAGGAGAGGTTTCCCTTGAGTTTTCCCAAGAAAAGAACCCCACATTACTACAGAAAGTAATCCCTGTTCTCTTTGGGCTAAACAAAATGCAAATATAATTATGGGGGTGAAGGCTGCAATGCAGAATTTTGATATTTTTACTGGGAGTGATGTTTAATGGCCCAGTAAAACTGTAATAACATACAGAGCCATTCATCTCCAGGCCTCTGAGACAAAAATATTCCAGACATAGCCACAGCGAGGTTGTTATCTGGCGAACATCAAGGAAGACAAAGTTGGATGTGTTCCAGCCACTTCCAAATGAGCAATCTGTGTAAAGCTGGTAGTTATAACACCATTTTCAGTTTCTATCCAGAAAGGTAATAAGGCAACAGAGAAATTCAAAGGTGTCATCCGTGGTCTTGGCAGACCCAGCAAGGGCTGCAGAGAGTATTGACCAAGGGAGTGGTGAGTTTGAGTGTGAGGACATGCGAGGATATATTTGCCTCAGGTCCCCCACACAAAACTTCAACTTCCCATTCAAACTTCATGGTGCACAGCAAACCTGGCCTTTGAACCAGAGGTCCAGGCTGTCTATGTAGAGTTTATGTGCAGGGTGACATGCAGCCCCGGGACAAGAACAGCTGGTGTTTGGCAAGACCATGTGACAAGATGTACAAGCAACTGCAAAAATTTTAAGCAGCTATCACAAAGAAAATATCTTCTTACAAGCCACTTAATTTACAATTTTCATGAAAACTTAAAAACTTGCAACAGTTGCACTTTGACTTTAAAATGTGTAATTTCTGTCCCAGGCTCTCTTCTAGGAGGGATATTGTAACTACAGCTCAGACTAGTCTTTTTGCCCAGAGGAAGCACCATCAGCAAAATGTTTCCCCAACGACCACACCAAAATCATTGTGCAAGAACTAGACTGTGCATCCTTTCCCTTGCCACTAGCACACAAATTAACAGAGCAACCCAGGGAACAGGAGGGATTTATTTTGTAGCTGTTAGGACTTGCCTCTCACATGAAGGAGATAATCTCACAAGATTTACTCCTATGATGGAATATTCCAATCATTCCATGGATTTCAGGATTAGTCATATTTGAGGCACAGTTTTTTTAGCTGTTTTGAAATGTCAGGAAGGTGAACTTTCAAAATTAACTGCTTGATGGGCTGGTTCTGAAAGATTTTAACTCAGTTAATACTTTCCAATGCTTTTGCAGAAAAAAAAGGTGCAACTGAATGGCCTATTTTCTGAGAAGCATCATTAGAAAAGTGCTAGGATAGGGCAAATCAACTTTGAATTTTGCAACGCATTTTAAGGTTTTACTGAACATCCCCATAGAAAATCTAGCGTGTGCTTAACCAATATCTGTATGCCACAGATAATATTTTCTATTTCTTTGTTCCTTCCAAACATAAGGGCCCCTTTTGCAGGAGGGTGTTGTGTACTTTGATTTCCTGCCAGTCCATGGAGGGACGGCTGAAGAGGCAGGATAAAGCATTTTCCTTTCACCTCCAAGAACTTTGTGTTCACATCCTGAGTATTGTCTGAAGCAACATAAGGCCTGAGTTTCCATCTTCTATTGATATACATGTTCCTTGTATCAAGTCAGTGAACAAAACCCACCATAATGACTGAGACAACAGGCCTCATCATTTTTCTTAAGCAGCAGGAAGCA